>RJWH01000025.1:5854-36148 GCA_004363575.1 Solenodon paradoxus
GGTGGAGGGAAGGTCTTTCCTTCTTAAAGGACACCTCGCTTTTAAATCCTTATATGGTTTTCCTCGCAAGTGCCATGGCCCTCAAAGTCTTTCTAATATGCTCATTTGTAAATGAGAAGGAAATGGGCATACAATGAGGTCTAAGGTCAGCTCCCTGTCATTTCAGGCGCCATGTTTGTTCTGGTGGTGTAGACCAGTTAACCAACAGAATTTTTTCATAGATTTTTGGTGGAACGTTTTCTTTCAGCTATTGGTTCATTTTCCTGTAACAGCCTAATCTGCTTCACCAGCATTTCTAAGTTCATGATCCCTCCAGTCCATAGGAAAAATTTTTATTACTATTCTCCTCAAAAGAATATCTGCTTGGCCTGAGTTGGACTATGTATTCAAATGGCTTCCAATAAACTTGGCCTATAGTGTGGGACTCTGTAGCATTCACAGAGACCCTTGGTGCCCCTCCTGGGATTGAGGTGAGCAGATGTCCCCTGCTTCTCTATTCTCAGCAGGGAACGGAGAGTATACTCTTCATAGAATAACTTAAGAGAATTTTGATAAAAGAACTACTTAAACAGGTGCAGCAATGTGTAGGAATAAGAATGAAGCAGTACCCACATTGAGTTCCAACCAGCAGAGGAGGAGTGGTTGTCAGAACAGAAAGGCCAAAGGAGTTGTGAAATTTCTGTGGGGGTTGCAACAGCCAAGATGACTATAAAAAGGAAGCCTGGAAAATAAAGTTCCCGATTGTGGCCTGGTGGCTAGGGCATTGCGTATGTGAGTCCAGCATTGTCCATGCACAGCCCAAGCATCTGGGCTTCCGTCGGGGTGGGGAGAGTACAACCAAAATGAATAACTAAAGAAATGTTTCTTCCTCCTCTCTCTTCCTCCTCTCTCTTCCTCCTCCCTGCCTAGTTGGCTTCATTCCTGTCTGCTTCCATCCTCTTTAAAAAGAAAAGAAGTTCCCTCCCATAATACCGTTCCCATCCATGAAACTCCTGCAAGTCACTCCATGGGCCAAGCAGAAGGTAAGGCAGACCCTTGACGCTGTTTTCAACAGACCTGGAGAGAGGAGAGCAGGAGGGATCAGCATAGGGTGCAGCTGGAGGGCAAAGGGATCTCTCTGGCACTGATAGTTTTCACGTTATTTAGTAACAACAAAGGAAATCACCCCCGTATCTAATTTTTCATGACTCTCTTTAGAAAGCAAACCAAGTTCTCTGCATCACACCTAGCATCTGCCCTTACAGCCTTCATTATCACTTCAATCAACATAAGCTATGAACCATTTTGCTTCCTTCAAAGTCCCACTCCTTGGCCCGGAATCCAACCCCACTTAGCCACCCAAGACCAAATGTAAATCCCTCAGCCCTTCCATCGATCCATCTTTCCCTCCTCTGATTTCTTTAAACGTTCTGTAATGTGATGCAATTTCCAACTTTGTGTTGTCATTTTTGTCCTGTTCCCTATTCATTTGTCCCCGGATCACCATGGAGACCTGTATAGACCTTTGCTCTCTGTAGACATGATTGCTAAGTTGTTGAAGAAGGTATGAAGGGTTTGACAAATCTCATTTTTTTTCTGGGGCGGTGCTCTTTCATTTCAGATTGTTTAATGGATTCTTTAAGCTTGAAACTGGGAAATACACAAGTTCAAAAAGTTAGAACTTTTGTGAAAGGATCGATGTTTACCTTTGGATATGGCGCAGCTCTGTTCTCACCCTTGGGTTACTTTTGAAGAATTTTTATGTATATTTTTACTGCTTCTGAGAAAGGGTTGGTATTCACTAAAAGAGAGATAACTCATTCTTGATCTCTTATAAAGAGATATGGGAATTTACAGTATTTATTTATTTGTTTATATTTTTTTTTCCTCTCCCCCCAAGCCCCCCTCCCCCACCAGCCCTGGGTCTCAGACCCCGCGTCTGCATCTTAGCTACTGAACCACAAAAGTACACCAGAATTAAAATGATTAAAACACATATAGATCACATCTTCGATAGCATTAACTGAAAAATCAAATCACACAAATAAAGCAGGAGGTCTGAAAATAAGCATGCAATATTCTGTTTTATGATTTTTAACCTTATTTCCAGAATTCATGTGAGATCTGAAAAACACTCAGTTTTCCAAGTGGGACATTAACATCAAAAAAATAGGAGGTGTCCCCTTGCGCCGAGGCAGCTGAGGCAAAGCCCAGGAGCTCGGGCTGGAGACCTAGAGCCAGGGATTAAAAAAAAAAGTTCACCCTTTCCATTCTCATAATCTCGAGGTCACCCTCAAGACTTCTGTCCTTACAGTTAAGAGACCCTTTCCTGCATGTACAGTTATTATTTAAGGCCACATTGCTTAAAGAGAAGTTGTTAGCCCTTCTCTTTGTTCAACCTGCCATCTTCCCATCCTGTTACCCTGAATGTGCTGTTGTTGAGTTTCTACACTCTCTGCTCCTACATTCCAAAACCAGACCACAGCCTTCCCGTCTGCTTAAGTCACTGACTTTTCTGGACCTCAAGACTCTTTCACAAAGTTGTGAGCGCTTAAGAAGAAAACAGAAGTCAATCCAGCAGGAGTTGAATGATGACAATAATACCTGAAAAGGGTCCTGAGACGGATTAAATAAGATAATGCACACAAAGCCTTGTGCACAAGGAAAATACCAAATAACTATTTGCTCTGTTGTTCTGCAGCTAATAAGAAAGATGGCCTCTCTCCCCAAGATGAATATCTCCATTGTGCAACAAGCCCTGGGCTCACGGAACACCTGCTTTCCATACTTCTGGCCAGGACGGTTTGGTGATGAATAAGCAAGTTTGGAAAAGAACAACCTTGGGCTCAGTGAGCTCATGTTCTTTTGCATCAGCAGTGATAGCATCTAGAAAACAGTATTCACCTCCTACACACCCTCATAAAAACGCTTAGGTGTTTCTCATTGACAGCTTTCATCTCTGTCTCTGGGTTCTGGATTCTTGACCTTTTAAAGTAAAACTTTTGCTCTATCCCTGAACTCTGCCTCGGCAGCCCTACTGAGAGGTACATAGTACTTTTACATCCAATGAAGAGGAACTTTAGTTGAAGAACTAGCCTTCTGGCCAGGGTAGCCAGTCTTCCTGAAAACAATACCCAGCAATACCCAACTACGGCAGAAAACTGAATTCCCAGCCTTAAAAGACATTCCGTTTCTTCTCTTTGAATTTTCAGATCTCCTTTGAATATGCCATGGATCTCATCATCCCTCTTTCCAAGCCTTAAAATCCTGCTGTGGATTAAATAATAGCAGTGAATACCAGCAATTACACCACGACAAACCGTTGGTATATGCTGTCTCGTTCATTCCATATATTAACTCTATGGTGTAGGGGCTGGTATTATTCCTCTTTCACAGGTGAACTACTGAGGTTCAGGAAAGCTCACTGCCCAAAGTCAAATTGTTGATAAATAGTGAAGAGAGAACTTAAACCCGTATCTGATTCTAAAGTCAACACTTTTCATCTCTGTTCCTGACTATACCTGGGGATCTGCCCCAACATAACCTTCCTTCTCCCCCGCCAGTTTTGATATTGTTGTCATACTTCCTTAAGTATCTTGCCTCTGTTTTTTAATCTACATTCATATTTAAGTCAGTTTAATGTTATGCTAGATTCTGTAACAGATACAAAGAATTCTTAGTTTTCTTAAAACTTAACCTTATTCATTTAAGTAAGGTGAGTGTCATTTGGATAATAAATCTTGGCCTTTCTATACACAAAAATTGTGAATACCTTAGCAGAGCACTGGACACAGGCATTAATCTCTTGGTTCTGTTTCAGCTGAGTCCCTGAAAAGGCTACGCAAAAAACCTGTTTGCCCAACAAAGTCAAGTTTATTACTTATTGTAGTAGGGAGGAGTACCGTGTTGATGTCATCTTAGTGTATCGCAGAAGGGGTCATGAAGGATAGATATTCAGAAAGTGTGGGTTGACTGGTTTAAGGCAGAATTCGAACTGGGCGAAGTTTGTGACATACTTTAGGCTTGGTGAACTCAGCGAGGCATGGGTTTTGAAGTGGCAATGAGCAAACAACCCTCAGGTAAGCAATCTGGTTTTCCCAGTTAAAGCATCTATTCTTCAGATACATTTTCCAGGATGTTCTTGAAACAAATGTTTTACAACTTTATCCTTTTGGGCAAGAATTTTATGCACTCGAAAGATATGCTAATAGAGCCCATCCTACTTCAAGCAGTTTTTTTCACCCCTCAGTTCTTTAGGTTTCTTATCTGTAAATGGAGAGGATTATAGTCCTTACCTCATAGAGCTATTATGAAGTTTAATGAGTTAATGGACAGGAAGTCTTTAGAGGAGTGTCTCGTACACAGAAGGTGCTATGTTTGTATTTATTATTATCTTTACAAACTAGTGCATTTTAATTAGTCTTGTCCTTGCCAGAGTGGAGAGGACTTTCAAACTAAATGGGTTTTTAAGGAGGATTTTAATCTGATAAAATCAGATTTTTAGCAATGGTGGTCATCTGGCAACTCTGTATTATTTTGATGTGTAGTCATCTTAAATAAACAAAATGCATGAACTGTGTCTATATTACTCTAGCTTTTATCTCTCCTGAATTTCAGGTGTGTGTTTCCTGTCAGAAATGAAATTCAGTTTCCCAGAATGGAACTTCTCATCTTTATCTTCTAAATATGTTCTCCCAGACCCATCTTGTCATTGCTGAAACCACTTTAGAACTAAAAACAAAAGAATCCCAGATTCTTCCCTCATCTTCCCATCCAGGCTGTTTTCCAAGATCTCATTCATTCAGCAAATATTAATTAGTTGACTAGCTTTTATGTTCCAGGTGTTTTGCCTCGTATGGAGAATAAAATGTTGAGCAAAACAGATATGAAACCTTCTCTCAGAGGCTGCACAGTCCACTGACAGAGATGGGCATTTACCAAGAGTAAAGTTGCAGTCGCTACAAGTGTGACTGTGGAGGAGATGACATAAACCCAGGCATTTTATGAGAACTGCTTACATCCACATACCTTAACTGAAGGCTGAGAACTATGGCCACCTCCATCAATATGACTTTATTATTTGTTCTAGTAATTGTTGCCCAGAGAGCTAAGTCTTATACCAGTAACTATCTTAATGCTTTGCTTTAGGAACAAACTGAGAATCAATTTATTAGAACTTGAGCTGCTCAACTGCTCGCTCATCAAATAACTATTCACTTGTGTAAATTTGCTTCAAGATTTTTACTTCACTCTAAATTTATCAATCCTAAATTATTATTAAAAGAAATTGTTCTGAGCTCAGTTCGACCCTCTGGTTGAATCTAGACCTCAAAACTATAAATATCAGTTCCCGGCATTTGAGACATTTCTAAATGTACCTTGGTCAACATCTGCTGGCAATCTTCAGGAGAAGCTATAGATAATACTCATTACAAATAATAGGTGCTATGAAATCAAAACACTGCAACGAGAATGAGGAGCAAGAGACCTGACCTAGAATGAGAATATTTTATGCCTAATATGTGCTAGGTCCCAGAAATAATGTCATGAGCAAGACAAAACATGTACATTGCCCTCCAGGATCATGGGATCAAGTACAATGATGCATTTCCGAGCTTTTTGAAAACAGTACAACTGTATATGTTTTTTATTTTTGGTATATTATGATGTTTTGCCATCTTAAAAAAAAATTCTCCCTGGAGAGATACTGCTCCTCTTGAGACTAACCATTGCTTCGAGATAGCAATGGACTCAGCCGGGAGCATGCCTTTGATAACTGACCAGTCCAGAGTTACACCTCCACTATCAAGTCCTAGGGGTCCTAGGATACTCTAGGAGACCGTATGTCTCTGCCTTAGTCATCCTAGGTCTGGTGTCAGACGCTGCAGTGTTGCAGTGGAGAAACGCCCTGGGCTCTTCTGTGGGCCAGTTATACAGTCAAATGAACACCACACAGATTAGCAGGAGAAAAGGACAAATCTAATAGCGTATGTATGAAGAATCTACATGAATGTAAATTCTCAAGTCGATGAGGCAAAATGAGGATGTATATCCTGAGCTAAAGAATAGGATCGGAGTCTGGGGCTTCAAGGAGAGGACAGAAGGACTCACATGACCAGAGGAGGGTGACTCATATGACAATGAACAGATGGTCTGTAATTAGATCTAATGTAGATATCTTCTGTAGATGGATAGATGGATGGATAGAACTTTCTCTGACAGAAAGGTAATCTTTGGTAAAAATCCTAATCTAGGTAAGACTCCCAATTTTAATTCTCTCATGTAGTTAAGGGAATGATCAAAAAATTTTAAGAATCTGCAGGGACTCAACTGACATTTGCTTAAAATAATCTGTGCTAAAGTGACATGACTTGAGAGGTTTATCTGAATATAGGTTGAGGAGGCCCAACCTTCATTAGTTTAGTTGTTTCTATGCATATAGGTCAGATCCCTCTGAAATCATTCACTCTAGCCATTCTTAGAATGTGGAACTTGCCCTGACTTGATTTTCCATAGAAACCCCCAAAAGGCCTTAAGGCTCAGCTTTGCTCCTGTCTTCCGCATCTGAACAAATAATGACCCTTCCCCTGTGCCTCTATGTGGCAAGCAGTGACCCTTTCTTTGGACCTGCGAGTATAATAAACTTTGTTTCTTGTGCTTATTATCCTGTGTCTCCTCTTGGGGCCGCATTTGACTGACCATCACATAAGAGAACCCAGAGCACTCTTGTATTAGCACTGTTGATTGCAAGTGATAGAAACACACCCAACAGCATGAACAAAGATGAAATTTACTAGTTTGGAGACCTGAAAAAGCTTGGAGTAGCCTGTTTTTAGACATTTTTGTATATAGGAAATCAAGTAATGACATCAGGGATCATCTTTTAGACTTTTTTGCACCTGGTAGACAAAGTGGTCACTAGCAGGGTAAGAACAAACAGTACAACTTCTGTGAAAGTTCCAAGAGAAAAGTTCAGGGCAGAATTTTGACCTGGTATAGGTGACGTACTTGTCCCTCTTTTAGCTTGAGGCCAGCACCAGCCTGGAGGAGATATTTTGGCCAGATCTGGATTATGCGTCCACTCCTGGAACAAAGCGTTAGGGAGACAGTCTTCTGGAACCACATAATGGAACAGTATTTCTTTGGGATTTTGTGGAGAAAAGCAGGCTTCCCAAGGGAAGGGTTCCTGGGCAGAGAACAAAGATGTCACAAGCAAATCATAGATTTTATTAATAAGACCACAATATCTGTTGACTTTGTAGGTCATCACAAAAATACCAGACAGGAAGGAAGAAGACATAAGGGAAGGAGAAAAATGAAAAAATAGCTAGAATACGACATGATTTTCAGAATGTAAGAGACCAAAAGATGTTTTTAGTTTGACAGAGGTCAAGTTGGGTACTTGGTCGAGAAAGGAAATATGTCATGTAAAAGTATCAGTAAGGAAGAGGAATAAAAGGCGTATGACAAGGGTTTTAGTCTGTTGGTATAGGAAGGAAAGAGGGTGTTTTGGTGGTGTTTTTTTTTTACCTTGGTACCGGGTCCTGAACCCAGGTTTTGGACTTTACGTGACTTGCACCTGAGCTGCCTGAGTCACGAGTGTGCACCAGGAAAGAGGTTTTAATAGGTGTTGACATACCAATTTTAAAAATCATCCATTTCTGCACAGTTTATTATTATCACCTTGAAGTATCTCCTATAGGAATTGTCTTAACGTTGCTTCATAATTTAATTGCAGTTATTTTTTTCTCAAGGTTATGTGAAATAATGGTACCTCTCACAATCATTAATCTCATAGATAAGATTTGATGAAATTTGACTGGTAACTATGTCAATAATCTGAGGATTTACATGCTTAACTACTCCCAGGCTCTTAGTTTTCTAGGCAGGTGAAGTAGAAGAGTTGGTGAAGCACTTTTCCAGTAAGGATAGGGTTGCCATTTGAATTAGGTCTGAACTGTCCCAACTCTAGTTGACTCCACTCTGTCAGCTACTGGCAGGATCCTTGGTTAAGTTGTGTAATATTTCTAAGCATCAATTTTATTGTCCATAAAATAACAGTACTCGGAATGCCCTAGTGGAGTACCGGTTAGGTCTGCTGCCTCTGGCCAAGCGCAGTCCACATATATCCCAAGGACCCGGGTTTGTGTCCTGGGGCTGAGGGAAACAGCCAGTGTGAATAACTAAAGAAAAATAGAAGTAAAGTGCTTTTTCCTCCTCTCTCTTCCTACCTGCTTGCCTACTTGCTTTCATTCCTGCCTGCCTTTCCTTTTAAAAAAAGGTACCCAATCTATATTTTTGAGGTGAAAAATAAATGAGATAAGTGTATGAAAAACAAAAACCTACCCTAATGCTTTGTGTATTGCTTGGGCCATAAAAAGTGAATGGAGTTTATTGCTTGTATTGTTTTTGGTTCCATGAAGAGTGAATTTGGGGGACTGCTGGCATGGTGAATGGGGGAAGAGCTAAGAACAATAGCAGTAGTACCGAGAACCCAGCCAAGTGTGGAAACAATAGGCCTACAGTGCTGCGGCCTGTGGGTTGGCATGGGCTCATCCAGCGGCATTCAGGCCAATCGGGTGGAGGTGAGGAGGTGGCAGGTTGCACCTTCTCTGATGTTTGGCTGGGTGAGAGCAACAGCATGCCAACCATACCACTGTTGCCCCATCTTTCTCCGTCTTCACTCTTCCCTTGGGCCAGGAACACCTTTTCCCCATAGCCATCTGGCGCACCCTCTCACTTCATTCAGACTCTTCCTCCAGTGTCACTTCTGCTGGGATGGCTCCCTGGCCATTCAGCTGAGAGTAGCTTTCTCTACTTCACACTGCATGATATTTTCATTAGGGCAGGAAGGCACTGTGCAGGAGGAAAAATGATCATTCTCCCTGTAGGGGCACAGGGAAATTCCCCCATCCCTCCGAGGTTCTTTTTCAACTACTCAAGCAAATAAATTAACATCAGACAGCTTAGCAGGAGAAAAAGGCCAAATTTAATTACACATGAATAATGAATGCATGTGTGCCCCGGTGGAGTAGTGGTTTGATCAGCCACCTCCAGCCGAGTGCAACCATTCCAATGATTCAGGTTTGCATCCTGGAACTGGGGAAACCCAGATGAACAACTAAATAAAGTAAATAAAGTGCTTCCTCCTCTCTCTTCCTGCTTGACTCTGCTCACCTTCATTCCTTCCTGCACCTGTACATTTACTTACAGGCTACATGCTATAAATTCTAAAGTAAATGAGATAAACCAAGAACTTACATCCTGAGCTAAGGAATGGGATAGGGGTCTGGGGCCTTGAGGAGAGAGGTTTCCATATAAGGGGATGACTTCATATTGCAAAACCTTGCCTCTAGATGTTTGTTCTGCTTTAAGAGAGATTTCTCTGATAAAAAGGTTGTTTCTGGAGATGACCCTGTATCTAAGTAATCTTTATTCTTTAAGTTAATGGTACCTGCTTTTTCTCCTGCCAGACCTCAGTTGACCTTAGCTCCATAGGTAATGCAAAGCTTGCTCCAGACAACTTGGAAAAAGACTGTCTTAACTTTTAGGTGAAGGCTGATCTTATATAACCCTTCTAGGTTTTC
This sequence comes from Solenodon paradoxus, assembly GCA_004363575.1. Taxonomy (NCBI): domain Eukaryota; kingdom Metazoa; phylum Chordata; class Mammalia; order Eulipotyphla; family Solenodontidae; genus Solenodon; species Solenodon paradoxus. Next base: position 15,421 of record RJWH01000025.1, read on the forward strand.
AGCTGGTATCCCTATTAAGCAGAAAATCAACTAATAAAATTCTATTAATGAATATAGCTAATATATACATAGGAGAAACTCAGGAAAGAGTGTTTCAAAAAAATGGTTTAAAATTTGCATTTGGATACAATCTTCAACCAAAACAATAGAAGAAAGGTGTTGGGAGGCAAATTAGGCAGTAGAGAGGTGACCAGAAAAAGTATGGTAAATAAGAATAAGACCTGTTATACAGATTTAAGTCAGCACCTTCTCCATTGATGAGTCTCTTGATTTCAAGTCATCCTTCTCTTGCTGTTATAGAGAGGGACCCACCCTTTACAGTGGTGACTTCCTTTGTAAAATGCAAATTTCCCTTTTAAAAAAGTGACTTCTAATCTGTTCACAGAACTTCCCCTGGGTCTGCTTTTTCTCAAAATAATCTTTTATGCCAAGGAAGCATATTTTGGAGTGGCATATTGTTTTTTACAGAACGTAATGCACATTTTTATCTGTTTTTATCTGTTCATGTGCTTATTGCCTGCATTACTGGTGAGTAAGGAGGCAGTGATATACATATATTTGAAGCCACACTTCTCTTTTGGCCATTCTGCTGTCCCTGAAAATTGGATATGGCTTATATTCCAAGGTGGCTAAGTTTTACTTGAAAAGATAGTTGCTAAGTATGATAAATCCCTTATTAAATTCTTAAAATTCTGTTAATCCCTAATTATGTACTTGAGTTTTTAATAAGCTAATTCTTCACTTTTAGTTGCTTCTCATTTTTATTTTTTTTGAATTTTGTAAATAAATCTTAGTTTTGATTTTTAGCTTTTTCATAAAAGCCTCTTGAAAAATTGGGTGGTAGCTTAGAATAGATGGTGGCTTAGAATCAAATAAATATGGTAGCTGTTCACTGTTTATGTGCAGAGAGGAAATTTCCCTCTACTCCTCTGGATTTTTCAAAGGCTGGTTAAGCCATGAAATTAACATCCAACAGATTAGTAGGAGAGAAACCTAATTTAATTACATGTGAATGAAGAATCTAGATGGTTCTGGATTCTAAAGCCAGTGGGGCAGAATGAGTATACACACACACACACACACACACACACACACACACACATCACTGAGCTAAGGAATGGGACAGGAGCCTGGAGCTTCAAGGAGAGTGGAGGGGGCCTCACTCGATGAGAAACTTATAAATCATATGATGAAGACCAGACATTTGGCACTTAGATGTTTACTCTTCCCTTTAGATAGCTTTCTTTGATAGAAAAGCTATTTCCAGTAAAAATCCTAATTCTAGTTAAGACTCCCAGTTTTTACTCTTCAAGACAGTTAGGGGAGTAGTAAAGTTTCTTGTGAGCCTGCAGACCCTTGACTGACCTCAGCTTGAAATAATGCACAGGCTAAAGAGACCTATCTTGGGGAAGCCCAACATTTATTCAACTCTTCTATCTTCAATGTCTGGTACAGAACAGATGCTTAAATAATTATTGAACAAATAAATGAATAACTGAGTGACTGAAGGCTGTGTGTGTGTGTGTGTGTGAGAGAGAGAGAGAGAGAGAGAGAGAGAGATATTCAGGTAATTGTCAACTGAGGTTGCAATAGAAGGAAATGAAGCCAGAGAGCAGTGACAAACACTTGCTCATTTGTTCAAAACTCCTGAGTATTCCCTTTGTGCCTACTCTGTGCTGGATCAGTGGAGACAAAATGTTGATTCTCTGGGGTTTATATTCTACTGTAGAAGAGAGAAAATAATCAAGACCAGTAATTAATTATGTACTGTTCGAAAGGGATACGCGCTATGGAAAAGGAGAACAGGGCCAAAGAAATCTAGAATGTAGGGAAGCGGGTGATCCATTCCAGTGTTAAACTGAGTAGTCAGGGGAAACTTCACTAAGACTGCAGCATTTCAGTACAAACTGGGAATTGATCACGGAATGAATCTTGAAACTATCTGGTGAAGATTTGTCTAAGCAGAAGGTACAACTAATGCCAGGGGCCTGAGGGAGGAGACAACCTAGAGTGAACAAGCAATAGCCAGGAGGCCGGGTGGCTGCTGCAGAACCAGACACAAGAGGACCCTGGACATGAGGAGGGCACAGACGTTGCTCAGGTGTTACTGTAAGGACTTGTGTGTAAGGACAGGTATGATCCTGAGCAAGGGGAATCATTATAGGGGAAGAAAAATATTTTTTTTCTCCCCGTTTAGGTTCTTGGTTGAGACACCCCCTGAAATAAAGGACAGATTAATAAGAGACAAACACACTTAATTTTGTACTTATGGGGAGTCCCAGAAATATGAGACCCCAGAGCAAGTCAGACCAATAACCTTTATATGACATCCTGAGCTAAGGAATGAGATAGGATCCTGGGCCTTCAACAGGGAGGAGGTCATGGGATGACAAAAAGAACCAAGGTTTGGTGATTAGATGTTTACCATATAGATCATTCAAACAAAAGTCTATTTCTGCTAATAGCTCTATTTCTGGGTCGGGCTCCCTATATACATTCTTTTAGATAGTTAAAGGAGAGGTAAATTTATTTTCTAGAATTCGCTGAATCTTGATTGCCTTCAACTCAAGACAACCCACATGTCAACGTGGCACACTTTGGGGAAATATACTCTACACCCCTTGAGCAAGCAGGATTTTTAGGTAGTGGATTTATAGCCTTGAAACTTTGTTTTAACAACCTATGATAATTGTCTCCATCTGATAACTAAGAACCCTAACGTTCAGAGGGTGAGGTTGTTTATTCAAAATCACAGACAAGTTGCCATGCTGGGATCACAACCCAAAACACCCTTAACTCCTGTTCTTATTCAACACACTGTCCCCCCAAAAGACACAGGCAGCCTAGGGCCTCTCCAGTGCCAGAAGAGCAGCATTTCATCTCAGGGTGGGGCCTGAGGATACCCAGCCAACAAAGAGCTTTGTGTTGTTCTTTGTGAGTTTGTCCTTCCAGGTTAAAGAGAGTGGTTGCCTTTGCCAGCTCCTGCCTCTTATAATCCCTTTTAAAGGAACTGCCCCAACTTTTTGTAGTGAAATTTGTACCTTGGGTGATGGTCCTGGGTCCCAGTGTTTATGACCCAAGATCATCCATAGGCTAGGCTGTGCCATATTACAACAGTCTGTCAGATTCTCAAACCCACAGAAAAGTCTAAGAGATCTACCTGCCTAATAGTAGTTGGAATAAGAACAGATGCTTAAGCAGAAGGCACTATGGGTAGAGAGGAAAATGGAGCAAACTGCTGATCACAGCAGACAGAGGAATGCTGATCTAGGCTGTGACTGTTTCCAGAGCTTTTGCATGTGTATTGGGATGGTAGACCCCACTTTCTTTCAAGATAACTTGAAAAACCAATTAAGTAAAGCTAAAACAAGTCCTAGGTCACTTTTGCTGGTTTTTATTTTTATTTATCTATTTTTTTAAGGAAATGTACAGGCAAGAAGGTGCACCGGGACAGGCAGGAAGGAAGAGAGAGGAAGAACCGCTTTATTTAATTTAGTTGATCATTTTGGTTGTCTCCCTGCCTCTGGGACATGAACCTAGGTCCTTGGAGGGTGGTATGTGGGCTTCACCGGACAAAGGCAGCGGATCAAACTGCTACTCCACCAGGCACGCTCCATTCTTAATGTTTTGTGTTTTTTTTTTAATACCACCTTCTGCTCCACATGGCATGGGGTCAGCATCTCCACCTGTCTATGCTACCCCTGTGGCCATGTGCTCTGTGGGTGCTGGAGAGCAAGAACCCAAGCAGGAGTTGATGCAAATCTCCTGATTTACGTCGGTAGAATTCTACATGAGGCCTCTCTTTTCTGATCTGGAACACAGTGCTCTAACCATAAACAATATTTTACCAAAACCCAATTTTTCCACCAGGTATGTTCCTCTTATTTTCAATAGGACTACTAATCTGGTCTGGAACTAAAGATCCTAAAGTAATTCTAGCAAGTTACAGACAGCTTTTCACATTAAATTCAATCCAATTAGCATTAAGTGATCCTCTATTATGTGCTGGAGCCTGAGAACAGCGATGCATCAAGGCAGAAAAGTTCTCAGGGAGCTTTTGTCCAAAAAGAAAAAAAATCAACAGTGTTTAGTCTTCCTTTGGTCCTGATGGCAATGGCCTGCTGTGTTTAAAATTTTGTTTGAGGAACATAGACAAGTAATAGTTTCTCTTTTTGTGAGCTGAAGAACTTGAAGTTGGTCATTTGCTGATCTAGCAAAGTCTTGGAACATATTGCAAGAAAAGCTGATTAAAACAAAAGTATGTCTCCTTGTCTCGTGGACTGAATACTTCCACTAAGGCTTGAATGTCCGTGTTCCTTTAAGCAGTGGCGCTGGGCCAAGTCATTAACTTTCTGATAAACTGTTCTCTCCCTCAGCTATCTGTTCCAGATCTTCACTGGGTGACTCAAATTACATGGATACTCTGATGGAAGTTGGGAATGAACAAGCATGTAGAGTTTCATTCTGAAAGTACATTGCCTAAACTGTTTGTAATCCCACATGAATAGAACAGGAAAATTGAACAGAATGGTGGTATTCTGCCTGTTCTATATATCTGTGCAATTTCCTGTGTTTTTTCCCAGTCTTATTTTTTTTCAATTGATGAGCAATAAATTGACCTTTTCTGTATGTACTGTTCTCTATTTTAATACATGTATGGATTCATATAACCCCCACCAGGACACACTCAGGATTGTTTTCTTATTGCTATTTAAGGGTTCTTTCTATAATATTCTAGATGAAAGTTCTGTGTTGGGAATATGAATTGCAAATATTTTCTCCCAATTTGTAACTTGTTTCTTCAGTTTCTATGTATCTTTTTCAGAGCAAAAGTTTTTAATTTTATGAAGTCTAATTTATCAATTTATTCTTTTATGGAATATGCTTTTAGTGGCATGTGATTTTTTTCACTCTTTAGACAGTTAGCATGATGATTTTCATTGATCGTCAACATTGAACAGTTGCAGGATAAAGCCCATGTGGTATGGTATATTACTGTTTTTATATGATGTTTGATTTGATTTGATGTTTATTTTCCTGAGCACTGTTTGTCTCTGGTTTTCCTGTTTTGTACTCTCTTTGGTTTTTGTATCAGTGCTATGCTGGCTTCATGAAATGAGTTAGGCAATGTTAGCCTTCTCTTCTATTTTTCAGATGAGCTTTTGTAAGGTTGGTATCATTCCTCTTTAAATGTTTGGTAGAATTTACAGTGAAACCATCTGCATCTGTGGTTTTAATCTTCCAAAAGGTTTTAAATTAGGAACTAGTTATTTCATAATTATAGAGCTGGTCAGGACATCTAGTTTTTCTTGGGTGAATATTAGTAGTTTTTGTTTTTCTCATGAATTAGTTTTCTTTTCTTTTCTTTTTTTTTTTTAAGGAAAGTTTCAGGCAGGAATGAAGGAGAGTAGGCAGGCAGGAAGAGAGAGGAGGAAAAAAAATTTGTTATTTAGCTGTTCACATTGAATGCTTTCCCTGGCCCTGGGTCTTGAACCCAAGACCTCGGGTTGTATATGGGACTGCTCCCAGAGTATATTAGATTGCTAGGACACCAGGGCATACTCAAATTAGTCTGTTTTTGAGATGCCAAATTTATATATGCAGGATTGCTCATAATATTCCCTTGTTATCCTATTGGTCGTATCCTAATACGGTCATGTCTTTTTTATCTTACTGGAAGTGTGTGTGCATGTATAACTTTATATGTCATGCAGTCTTCCCTCGCTATACGGCGGTTCACTTATCGCGGCTTCACTATAACGCGGGTTTTTAAAAACAATAAATCTCATTCTGCATCGCGGAGTTTCCGCTGTCGCGGGACGGAGCGGTACACGTCCATTCACGAGTGCGCGCCCACGTAGAATTTCATGCTGTTAGAATTACGTAGCTTCAAGAGTGTAGAGAGTGTTTATCAGAGTGTGGGAAAGGTTAATGAGAGTGTGGGAAGGGTTTCTAGGAGAGTAGGAAGGGTTTATAAAGCCTTAAAGTATCTATAATAATAAAATACATGCTAACGCCGCTACTGCGCGGAGTTTCACCCCGCGGGGTCTTGAACGTAATTCCTGCAATAGGTGAGGGATGACTGTATACATTATTTTAAAAACCCTTTGGGTTTCATTGACTTTCTATTGTTTTTCTGTTTTCAATTTTATTTATATGGGCTCGTTTTTATTTTCTTCATTCTGATTGCTTTTGATTTAATTTGCTCTTCTTTAGTTTTCTTAGGTAAATTAAGTAATTGATTTGAAAACTTTCTTTTTTTTTCCTAACACAAATAGTGTGATACATTTCCTTCTAAGGGCACTTTTTGCTGAATCTAAAATATTTCAGTGTGCAGTCTTAACTTTTCAGGTTACTTAGATCAATATTTTACTATGTCGATACATACAGATGTTGATTTATAATAATGAACACCTTAAGCCTAATGCAGTGTTACATCAATAAAATTTTTAAAAATGCACAACTTAAATTAGAACATGGAAACCTTCCCACCATATAGATCTTGTTTTTCTTCTTCCTTTGTGTTGTCGTTATCTTGTTTTACAAGTCATTTGCCATGTTTGTTTCTTTTCCTTCATTACTAATATTTTTCCTTCTAGCATCATTTTCTGTCCAAATAATTCCACTTAGCAGTTTTTAGAGCAACCTGCTAGCAGTGAAATCTTTGAGTTTTTCTTCATCTGAGAATGCCTTTTCCCTGCTTAATTCCTCAATCATATTTTCACTGGTTTTAGAAATCTAGATAGACATTTGTTTTTAGCACTCTAAAAATGTTGTTCTGCTTTATTTTTCATTATTTCTGATGAGAAACCTACATTCAAATCATCCTTTCTCTCAGAGTAATGTATTGCTTTTCTTTTGATTCTTTCAGTGTTTATCTTTGTCTTTAGTTTTTATCAGTCTGATTATGATGTGTCTGAGAGTGGATTTCTTTCTCTTTTTTTTTTTTTTTTTTTTTTTTTTTTTTTTTTTTTTTTTTTTTTTTTTTTTTTTTTTTTTTTTTTTTTTTTTTTTTTTTTTTTTTTTTTTTTTTTTTTTTTTTTTTTTTTTTTTTAAGGGGGAAAGGTGAAGGCAGGAATGAAGGCAAGCAGGCGGGAAGACAGAGAAAGAAGAAGCTCTTTATTTAATTTAATTGAATTGTTCATCTTGGTTTCCTCCCCTGGCCCCAGGTCTTGAACCAAGGACACTGGAACATATGTGGACTGCTGATGTGGGGACAGCATAGCTTGGAATCTACAGGGCAGTATGCAGGTGTATGAGTAGTAAACTAACAGGCAAAACCTGCAAGGGACCCCAGGGAGGAGCTCAGCTTAGCAACCTGCATCTAGGTAGGACATATCCCTATATACCGGCACCATTTTTCTCCAGGTAACCTGGACATACCCAAAGCCCCTCACCCTCATATATACAGAATCCATCTTGCCCGTGTGTGAGAGGCAGGCAGCTTAGGTCCCACACATGCACCTGTGTATATTCTCTTGATGTCACCTTTCTAGCCCCGTGGGGCACCTCGACTAGTCATTACTGCTTTTCATGAACTTGCTGTGTGTTCCTGGCCAACGACTCTCTCGGCAAATTCTTTCTGGAGGAACCCAGCATCTCATCAGCATGTCTCAGCGACACAGTGGACTAAACCACTGGGCCACCAGGGCACACATAGTGGATTTCTTAGAGTTTATCTGTTTTGGGGTTGGCTAAGCTTGAGCCTGTACGTTTATTTCTCTTGCCAAATTTGAGACGTTTTCAGCTGTTATTTCTTCCAACATTTTTTCTGCACCATACTTTTCCACACCTGAGATTCTGATGACACAAATATTATACTTTTTGAAACGGTTCCATGGAACCTTACATCTCTGTTCATTTTTTCTCTGTTTTCCAAACTGGATGTGTTCGATTGCTCTATCTCCAAGTTTACTATTTTGTTGTTGTTGTTGGTAACCTCCTTCTATGACTGAGCCGATCCAGTGAGTTTCTATTTCTAAGTTATTGTGTTTTTTAGTTCTAACATTTTCAAATGGTGCTACCTTATGTTTTATATTTCTGGACCGAGGTGTTCTATCAGCCCATGTACATAAAAGTTTCCTTCCTGACCTGGATCATTTTTACAGCAGTTTCACGTTCAGATAATTCCGACATCTGTGTTATTGCTTTGTTGGTGACACTGGATTGTTTTACCCCGAGTGAATGATGAGTTTCCTGATCTTTGTATTCTGCATTAATTTGACATCTTGAATAAAAGGTTATGAGAATGGAGGCATTTCCTACAAAAAGTCTTGATATTTCTGTTTGAAATAAATTGACACAGTTGGGTTAGGTCACAAATTCTGACTAGCCATCTGTGAGTTAGGATTTCAATGTCAGTCCAGTTTTTAAGCCGTTGTAGTCCTCTTCAGATTTGGTCCATTGTACGTGTCACCCATACCCAGTCAGGATCTGGGCAACAATCAGTCCTGTTTTTCAGTTCTCCATGTCCCAGTGACTCACAGTCAGATCTATGTGTGCGCTAATCAGACGGGAGCCCAGAAGTTCTTAAAGAACTTTCCGCGCTTGCAGTCCTGAACTCTCTGTGGTCTCTTTGGTTCCTTCTGGTTTTCTGCACCACCCCCCCCCCTCACCCCACCCTGCCCCACTGCCTTTTGTGTTGTGCTGGGCACCTAGCGAGGATTTGGGCAGCTTCACTCCGCTTTGTGCTTCCTGCAACTGTCTCACATCCAGGCCGCAAAGAGAGACAGAGCCAGAGAAGCTGTCCTCACCCTCTTGGAACTGCAGCTCCTTCCGTTGGAGAGGCAGGCTCCTCTGCCTCGGAGGTTTGTCCCCTGCGTGCTCCTGTTATGCCAGCGCTGCAGTACTACCTTAAGGATTAAAAGTGAATGAGAGCATGAGGAGAAGAAACAGCTAATAGGTGCATCCATGGCTCAGGGAGCTCAGGGACAGGTCAGGTCATTCCCAAGGTCCTGAGTTAGACCTGGGCTGGGTGGGTTAAAAAAAGAGAAAATTAAAATAATGGTTTTCCCCAGTCTTTGCACATGTTAGGAGTTCCCGTGCCCTGCTTGAGCCAGAACGGTGCATTTCGTGGCGCTCTCTCTGTGCCTGTGTTCACTGGTTATCACGTAGCCTTCAGTTCATTTCAAGGGACACCAGAGGTGGAAAAAGCAATAAAGTCTCTAATCTGGTTGTTGGAGACAGTCTGCCTGCTTTTCCGTATTTTCCGTGCATTCAGAGTCCTCAGATGCTGCCCACATTCAGTTCAGGTTTTGTAGCTGCATTGAGTGAGGGGAACAGGGTGGAATGAATGTGCTTATACCTTGCAGGTACTCTTGAACTGCTTCAAGATTTTTTAGAACTCCTTCAAGAGGCATGAGAATGATGGATGAAGGTCCTTATTCTAAATGTGGTGCCTAACTGTATGCTGAGACCTATTAATACTGGGAAGAGGAAAAATGTAAGTGTGGGTGGATGAGGTGGGACTATCATGCAGTCATGTGAAACATTTTAAAGCCAAAAAAAGAAAAGAATGTCTTTTAAGCTTCACTTTTTACAGACTTATATTTTACCCAGTACCATCTGTGGGAAAGGAAATAAGAAGTGAAAGGCAAGAATTAAAATAAGGTTTGGAATCAGTCAAGGACTAAAGAAAGTTTGCTGGGCAAGTTAGTATGGATTGAGGAAAGAAGGAACTACACTGTACTTACTGAGGCTTTTTTGTACCATCTCCAAACCGGGCCTTGCCAGGAATTTCCCTTTTTCCATTTACCCTGCTCAGAAGCCCACCACAAAGGGCCAGACTTGGGTTTGCCTAAGCCTACGCTTGAGACAGAAATAAAACCCTTTCACCTTTAACCAGGAGACTGGGCTGTGAGACTCCGTAAGTTTTTCTTATGGCTTATCTTCTTATTTTTTGTTCTTTCATAGCCATGCGCACCCATATTATCATTACCTTTTTCCAAACAAGTAGCTAATTTTGGCTCTCAAATCCATGTTGTCCATGAAGTTAGGTCATAATAAAGATCACCCTCGACACAAAGTGCTACTGTGTTAGCTGGTTTCAGTCTGAATCTATTAATTTTGCTCTTTGTGTGTGTACTTTGGGAACTTTTCAAAGTCAGAGTTTAAACAAGGATATAAGGCCTTGAATTGGATGTCCTCTGACAGGGGAGACCAGGGGTTTCCTACAAGTGTTTTTATCATGAATTCCTATTTTGCCTCTGGTTTGCTTAGAAATTTCTTTTTTATTTATTTATTTTTCCATGTTTTCAGGGCAAAGGTTTAGTAAAGGAATGCTGGGTAGGGTTTCTAAGACAAAATTACGGACTGTTCATCTCAAAGGAGAAGCTAAATTGACTTGGAAAACCTGCTCTGTTGGCTTAGAGATGATTCTCATGGCAAAACACCCTGAACCGCTGTTTGAAATGAGGGTTGTTATTCCCCCAAAGCGCTGTCCGTCCTCTCAGGGACTTGGCAAGAAACAGAATTTGGAGTTTGGGAAAGTGAATTGTTCTCAGCCTCACCAAAACAGAGCAAGCAGGTGGCAGGGTTTTGAAGGCTGAGGATCTTGTAGTTTTTACTTTTACTCATGTTGAGTGTAGATCTTTCCCTGCGGTGGGTAATCCTCACAGTTACTGAATTAAGTGCTATCTTGACCAGATCTAAGAGAGTTGATTTATTCATCCACATTTAATGAATGGCTTGCTCTGGGTGAGGCTTTGTTTTCCATCTAGACTGGAGATAGAGAAAAGAGACTAGAAGTCCCGTTTTAAAGAGTCATGGTTACCATCTGTCTGCCATCGGGCCGCCATAACAAATCGCGGAGACAAGGTGACTTGAATAGCAGACATTTATTTCTCACAGTTCTGGAGGCTGAAAAATCCAGGTGTTGATCAGTTTAGTCACTTTCTGGCTGTGTTTTCACATGAGGTGGGTGTGGGTGGGGAGAGAGAGTGAACTCTGGTATGTCTCTTCTCATAAGGACACAATCCAATTGCATCAGGCCTCCACCTCAGTTTATTTTCACACTCTGGATATATACAGCACACGTTTAGGATGGTAGGGTTTCAATCAATATTGAATTTTAGGAGTGCGTACTTCAGGTCATAGCACCAGCCAAAACATAAACATAACAGAATGGTAGGTAGGAGGGACAGGTATAAAGAAAATGAGGTGTACCCTGGTGGCTCAGGTGTTAAGTTGGTGACTGGGGTGTGGCTTGTGCAGGGCCCAGGAATCTGGGTTTGAGACTCAGATTCATGACCCAGGACTCAGAGGGAATAACCAAAAATGAACAAATCAATCAGTTAAAAACTTCTTCCTTCTCTCTCTTCCTGCCTGCCTGCCTGCCTGCCTGCCTTCTTCTAAAAAATACCCCAGAAAATGGTAAGTGGAAAAGATTAGTGAGTTTGAGATCAAATGACAATAGCAGGCTTCTCTGAGGAGGTGACTTTAAGCTGATACATCAGTCAGAGGCAGGAGGGGCAGCGAGTCGTTCCAGTGGGGAGATGGCTCAGACTGAGTGAACAGCAAGACAGAGGCTCAGGGAGCCAAAGGAATGTTTGGTTGCAGCAGACTCGTTTAAGGGCCAAAACGAGTGGGTCCTGGTCGAGTTGATGGGGAGGAAGAACAGATGTTTTGGGTGGAGCAGCCTACAGGCCATCAGCTCAGCCCCAAGTGGAAACCACCTGACCCATCTACTTCCCCAGATGCCAGGAGCATGCAGAGGGGAATTGAGTCTAAATGTATTTAGGATACCAGGTCTCTCTCATAAGGGTTCAAACCTCAAGAGATTTTGGCCTGTCCCCAGAGACCTGAAATAATTCAGTCAACAATTTGCAATAATTAGGAAGCTCTTACTATGTTCCAGGTACTGTGCAATTATTCATGATCATGGTTTGGCACAGAAACTGGAAAATGTCCTTGGACTTACTTCCTGGGAGGTAATTATTAAAATGATAAGTGGTGTTAAGTGAACTTGTCCTGTTGAAGACTTGGAATAGCCCAGGACAGAACTAGCTGTTCTCTCTCTGTCGCTTGGGTGCTTCTCTCGGAGTGCTCCAGGCTTTAGAGCTTGATTTGGTTCTCTCTATTCTCTTTTTGGTTCTCTCATCGAGTCTTCTAAATAAATTCTCTGGCCCTAGTAACTTGAAATTTACATTTGCATCCACGCATTTAGCCTGCACTTTAAACTCATGTACTTAGCTTCCTACTTGGCTTTTCCTCTAGGATGTCTCACAGACACCTCAAACCTGATGCCTGTGGCACTGAACCCCTAATCTTCCTCCAGAAGATCCTGCTCTACCCAGTGTCCCTCATTTGCATTAATGACAGTTTCATTCTTATTCAGGCCCTGGCCTGATAATTTTGAGAATTATGTGTGACTCCTCAATTTTCTCAAATCTTATTTCAATTCTTCAACAAATCCTGTTGGCTTGCTTTTTAAAACTATACTCAAACTCTGATGATGATTTTCATTTCTGCTGCGACCAGTCTGGTCTAAGCCCCCATCGTTTTTCACCTGGATGATTGCAACAGTCCCCTGACTGGTCTCCCTGTCACTACCCTTCCTGCTCTACAGTCTGTTCTCGAAACAGCAGCCAGATACTTTCAAAATGTGAGTCAGCTCATGTCACTCTCTTACTCAAATTCCAGCTGGTGAGCCATTTCGCTGAAAGTAAAAAAAAAAAACCCAAATCATAGAACAGAATACAATTATCTTTCCCCTCATTAGTTCCCTGAACTCATATCTACTCCTTTCCTCATGTGCTCACCTCATCCTAATCACACTGGGTTCTTTGCCTTGAACTTATAAGTCCTTACCTGCCTCACTATTCCTTTGCCTAGATTTGCTTCCTCCAGCTATATATTTGTGGCTACTATCTTCACATCTTTGCTTAAGTATCACCTTTTAAGTTTTAAAGGAAAGGCAAGTAGGCAGGAAGAGAGAGGGAGTAGAAGCATTTTATTTATTTTTATTTAGATCGCATTCATTGTCCATCCCCCAAACCCCCGGCACCACTCCCTCTCCTGTCCTAAGCCTGGACCTTGGGATGTTTTTGAGACTGCAACCAGCGGGTGGTAAATCTCTTGGCACAAGGGTGACCTGAACTATCGCCTTCTAGGCGACAGTGATGCCTACCTGAACATCCTGTTTAAAACTGCAAACCCACTCCCCTGCCAGTGTTCCCTGTTTTCCTTTTCCTGCTCTATTTTCTTGAGTAGTCCTTATGGCCTTTTAACATATCATGCAATTTACTTATTGTTCGTGTTGATTGACTGTCTCCTCTCATTGAGCATGGGTTCCACAAAGACTGGAGTTCTACCTGTTTTACTCCTTCATAACCTCAGTTGCCTGGATTAGTGTCTGGCTCCTAGTAGGTGCTCAGTAAATGTTTGTTTTGTGAATTAATGGTATATTGCTCTCCCCGGGAGACTATAGCTTATATCAAAAGCAATTCCTTACATACTAGGCCTTCAATACATGATTTGGGCAGGCTGTCAGTTTACCTGGAATAATACACTAGTAGTTCAGTATTTTATAAAATCTTCCAGTTTCTTGTTCATGGAAACTTTTGTAGAAAGGTCATCCATATAAAAAAAAAAACATTTTTTCTTTTTTCTTCTTATTGGCTTATAATACACATAAAAAAAATCTCTATCTTAACTGCACAATTTGATGTAATTTCACAAAATGAAATCTCCCCTATGACCAACATTCAGAGGAGGAAACACATCATCAGCCCCTAGATACCCCCTCATAATCCTTTTCTGACTTCTAATATAGTTTAAACACATTTAATTTTAAAGACACCATCTTGAGATTTCAGAAATTTCAATAATGCTTATATAAAACAGATCTTTATGATGATAGAATATAGAATTGGTCTGATGTGCCCTTCGCTGACAAAGAAAATATAGAAATTTGTTTTGCTATGCACAAATACAAGGTCTTTCAAGACAGATTTTTCTGACAAAAATCAATTAAACATAGATATTGGATATATCTACTTTTACCTCATGTACATTTATAAAGACTGTGAAATATGTTATTTGTCAGAAATAAATGTTGGGTGCTAAGATATTCCTTCATTGCAGTATTGGCTTGTAATAGTGATCTGTCGTGTCTGTAAAGATTTTTCTCACATAAAGTAAGAGGAAGCTTGCTGAAGAATCATTCCATTTAAACTTAAAGGAAAGAGCTTGCACATATGTGGGTGAGCTGTTATTCTTTATTCCTTCACATCTCCGGTTCTATTCTCAGCACTTCTCTTCCCTGCAGAAGCAGATGACTCAGACATCCTACTGCTTCCTGCCTGTCCCTCAAACCATACCTGTGGCCTCATGGGGACTTCCCTATGACCAACTAGTGGAAAAACAAGGGTCCACTGGCCTGGTTCCAGGATGGATCTCTACAGAGCCGCTCTCCAAGTCAGAGGAAAATTTCCCAGTGGACAGAACTTCTGTCACTGTGTCTGGTTGAACTCTGAACTGATCACTTGACATGAAAGAAGAGATAACCTGAGTTTTTCTGAAACATGCTGATTTATGGGCGGTGGCTAATGGGTGAGTCAAGTTATCCGGGACTTGTAACTTTTCAACATGGGTAGGAAATTGATGACAAGATAATCTAAAGAGTAATTATATGATAAATATCTAAGAATGGTTAGTGTTTGTATTTGAGTCCCATATGCATGCCACCACCCGCCCCCCACCCCGCTGCAGGGTGCATGCTCTGCATGAAAGCTAGATAAGGAGATGGCTCAGAGGGTGTACACTTGATTGTCATGAGCCTCCTTCCAGTGCCATTTCTATGCTTTTGCAAGTGATTCTTATATCAAGTGACCATGAGAACAGGGATAGAAGCTGTATCTACTACCATTTGCTGGGAGCAGCATCCAAACAGGCTAATTATTTTGGACTGCTCTATTATGAAAGGGAGAGTAATTTGTCCTCATGGGAGTACTTTCATATTCTAGCGAATGAGTTCTCTGCCACCCATGATGCTTCTGCCAGCACCACCATATATGGTTAAGCGACAGCCACGGCCCCACACATCACTGTCTCTGACCGAGGAACTCATTTATAGGGAAATAGCCCTGGTATTGGGCGCACATCATAGCATTAACTGTTCTTACATCACCTGAAAATATCTGGCTGGATGGAATGATGGAATGACCTGTCAAAGGCTCACGTTTGGCACTGGTTAGGAGACAACTTCTGAGATCGGGATTAGGGATCGGATCAGAGATCAAGATAGGATATATGAGTGGGAGTCCAGGAAGAGAGGTGGAAGTGACTTTTCTCACCATTACACTTACAATCCACTTCAAGAATATATTTATCCTGTTGATGAAATATTATATCTAGTGAGTTTAAGGTTTTTATGCCAAATGGAGATAAATATTTCCGTCAGGGAACACTGAGAAAGATCCCTGACCATTTCTGGCTGCTCATGTTGTTAACCAAGAGCAGAAAATTGAGTGTGTAATGTGGGCCAATGTGATTGATTCTGCTCATCAAGGAGAAATTGGATTGTTGCTGCCAAATGGGGACAAGGCTGTTTGGAGCCATGGGATTTGCTGTACTTGCACGTCCAGTGGTAATGTTAGTGGGAAACAGCAGGCATTCAATAAAGACAGCACCACTAAGCACCTGGGTCCCATGAGAATAAAAATGTGGCTCCCCCATCAGGAGGGAACACCTTCACAGCCAAAGCACCAGTTAGATGGAATGAGTGATGTCCAACGGAAGTCAGGGTCCGGTGACGTCTGCCAGATAGGGGACTGGAGCGGTTTTATTTTATTAGAATGGTTTCCTTTCTCACTGTCCTTTCTGCCTCACATTCTAGTGGTTGCTGTGACCATTTTGTTTCCAGCAGGAGTCTGATGGGTTCTGTCACTGCTCACGGGTGTGGTCCTGGATGAGATTGGTGTTTTCCCTGTGTTGTAGACCTGAGTTTCTTCAGTTCGGTAAAGGACTGGCAGGGAAGCTGAGTGACAACAGAATGACCTGGGCTGGTGATTCTTAGCTCTCTCTTCTGCCCTTTCTTGTCTTGCTCTGTGTCCCAGGAGACTGACCTCTGCTAAACCTGTGATTTCACATGCTTTTCCTGGCCCTCTGGCAAAGAGGCACTGGCTACAGGCCAGAGAGCAGGAGGACAGTCAGGTCAGGGATTTTGATTCCCTCCTCCTCCTTGTTCCCTGTCTGCTACAGTTCAGGCCTCTCGCAGCCTCAGGCCTCTCATGTACAGCTCAGCTCATACCACACCGGCAACAGCATTCCCTCCCTTTGTCCCCACAAGCCTCCAGGGTGAGGGCTAATCCCTGCGTGTCTCCCCAGATCTTGTTGGTTCTGTTAACCCTGCCTACGCCTCTGTAAATAATCCCTGCATGACATGCTTCTCTGTTAAACCTGTTTGAGGGTGCTGTCTGTTTCTTGCTAAGACTTCAACGGAGAGAGCAGGGGAAATCGCTGAGGAGGGTGACATCTATGTGATCAACTCTATGAGTTGGGGAAAACGGGAAGAGATAAAGCTGACATATGACAATAGGTCGGAACAGTGCATTTTCACAGGCTGAAACTGCTCAAGATTAAAATCAGCATTTCTGTGGGTCAGAATTCATAGTTTGTTGCTTGTTTTGTAAGTGTCGTCAGGTCGAAAAAGCCTCTGAAGTGAATTAGCTTGTACTCAAGTTCAAGAAGTTTCCTGGGAGGCAGAACTTCAGAGCCAACATCGGGAGAGTCTGGCACCAACAGGGGAAGTGGATTACCTCAACCTATGACTAAAATCTGTCCTGTTCAGATGCTCCTGCTGAAGGAACCGTCCAGGTGAAAAGACACTGTTCTAGAATCTGGTGCCACCTTGTCTCATCCTCTGTTAATAGATACAGATGGACATCACTTCGCTCTCATGGTGTGATTCCTCATGCGTTTCACGTGCTGAGAGTCCCTCTCAACCCAGCGGTTCAGGCAAACAGTATCAACTGATCAGTTTTACAATGTCAGACAAGAACCTGTTTGTTGAAGTTTTTAAATTATCGCTTTGACCCAAGACTGGGCCGCAGCACGTACAGCCTCTACGACTCCTTTTGCCTTTTTGTAACCTTAGACCTTGCTCAAGTGGCAGACAGGATAGCCTTTTGAGGTCCTTCGCCCTCGGCCAAGAACCTGATCTTGTCGGTGCCTCTCCCTCTTGTGAAGACTGATTGTCATTGTAAGAACAGCAGGTGGAATCTTTGTACTACTAACAGCAGGCCTGGCACGACTCTAAGGACTTTGTATTTATGTACCTGCATTGTAGAGATGAGGAAACGGAGAATTAAGTGATTTGAGTCACCTGTGTAGGGGAATGAGGAAACTCTCCCGTCCCTCTGAGTGTCTTCTCAGGCTGGTCAAGCAAACTAACATCAGAGAGATTAGTAAGAGAACAGGATCACATTTACTGGCATGTCTAGAGAATTTACATGGCTGCATGTTTTAAGGTAAGTGGTACGGACTGTGCTAGGAGGAAGAAGTTGGGGTTTCAAGAAGAGAGAAGGGTCTTTCCATGAGGAGCTGACTTCCTGTGACAAAACCTTGCTTCCATTCGCCCTCCCTTCAAATAAGTTTCTCTGGTAAAAAGAGATCTGTCTTTCTCGTCAATGACCCATTCTCTCAGTAATCTTTATTACATAAGGTGACAGTAGCCATGCCTCTCAAGAGTGCAGGATCTCTATTAACCTTCATTTTAAAAGGAAAGGGGCAGACAGGCAGGAAGGTGAGCAGGCAGGCAGGAAGAGAGAGGAGGAAGCAGCACTTTCTTCGTTTTACTTAGCTGTTACCTTGGTGGTTCCTCCAGCTCTGGGTCTTGAACCTGGATCCTTCGGATAAATATGAATTATGTCCTGATGGATTTATCCACTGGGCTAGCAGTGTGTGCCTCATTTAATCTTTTACTCCACATAGCACTGCCACACATTCCGGACAAAGCCTACTCTAGACGTATTGGAAAGGGGTCAGTCTGAACATATCTGGGAGACTGAGTCCACACTTCTGGGCATCACACATGTAGCACACAGCAGATTTAGGCCTCCAAGGAGCTCCGTCAGGCACTGAAATCGCCTGGGCACTGTGCCGTGGAAACTCTCAGCTAGTTCACCAGTTCACCAGGGTCTCCCTGGCACTTGACTCAGAGTTTGGCAGGTAGCCAGTGTCAGTGGGAAAGTCCTTGAGAATCTCACTTCAAGATGGAAATAAGGACTCACAAATATTCAGACAAGTTGAAGAAAAAGAGGAGGTTGGATGCAAAGAGACTTAAGGTCCCGAATTGGCCAGGACATCCAATTTATAAGAAATTCAGGATTCTGGGAGGTGTGAAAGGGGCAGTTACAAGAGGGAGTTATGCTAATATTTTCCAGAAATAGGTGGAGAATTCTGGGGGGGAAGGATGCTACCTCTTTTTGCACCATTTTTTTTTAAGGAAAGTTGCTGGCAGGAATGAAAGTGAGCAGGCAGGCAGGCAGGAGGAGAGAGGAGGAAGAAGCTCTTTATTTTTATTTAATTGTACATCTTGGTTGCTCTCCCAGGTCCTTGGGATGTATGTGGCCTGCACTACTCCAGAAGGGAGTGTCTCTTTGCACCATTTATGGTCAGTGTGTGATCTGTCAGTGCACTTGGGGCCACATCACAGTTAACATGCTGATGACCCTCTAATGAGGAAGGGATGCTCTAAGGACAAAGCTGGGTCTTTGTGGGTTCAAGCCAGATCAAACCTTAGGCCCTTTTTGAGGAAATTTTTAAGCTGGAAGAATTCTCTTCAGCCTCATTGATTGGCTGTTCAGGCTGAGCTCATGATGGTTTCATCCTGGGCCATTCAGAAAAATAACTGACAAGTGGAAAATGACTGTGCAACTTTTGTTCAGCCCCACCCAGTCATGACAGTAAGTGGGCCAAGCCACACAGCGACCCTCTACCTCCAGGGCTCAGACCTTGAGCTCATGCTGAAACTTATTAGGTGAAGACAAATCCCAGAATAGGTTGTTTCCTCTCATTTCAGGTCTCCTTTTATCTGGACCCTGCCCTGATTTTGTTAAGTCTTCTAATGAGCAAGGACAACCTTTGACCCAACTGACTAAATCAGCAACAAGGGAGGAAAACAAGAACAGAGTATTCCAGTGTTATGTGGGTTCAAATGAACAGGTTCTATCTATAAAATAGGGATTACAGTGCAATTTCCCTCCAAGAATCGTTACGTAAATGATCAAGAACTTGGCACAGGGTAAATACTTAAGGTTCACATTGATTACTTTAATTGGTATTATAACAAAGCACTCCAGATGTAGTAAATCCAAGTGCAGCGGGAGTTTCCCATCCCAGGAGTCATCCCTTTACACCTGAGGTCCCGCCCCTTCACAGAATCTCCAGCCCAGCCTGTGTCAACCTGGCCTCTAATGAAGATTCTCCTCCAGGGCAGTGAATGAGCAGAAGGAGAGAAATCCTTGAGCTCCCTCTAGTGGCCCTTTGCAACAACCTGGATGGAGCTGGAGGGAATCATGCTAAGCGAAATAAGCCAGAAAAAAAAAAAAAAAGAATTACAGGTTGGTTTCATTCATATGTGAAATATAAAGAAACAAAGCAAACAGACAAATCTCAAAAAGATTGTGGCTACCAGATAGGAGGGAGGAGGGAAGGGGAGGGAGCAAGGAGCTGGTAAACGGTACTAGAACCCTGGTGGTGGGTGTGGAGTGAAATGCGCACAGACTGGAGGTGCGAATTCAGTATCCTAAGATGTATATAACAGTAAACAAAAGAAATAATTAAACTATTACAAAAAAATTAATTTAAAAAACTCCCTTGGTTTAGCAGTCTCATCTCTTGCTCACCTCCTCAGTGACCTATTTTACAACAAACCAACTACTTAACAATTTCCATAATATAATCATGCTGCTTAAAGCTCCAGGACTTTCACGTGAATTCATCCATCAGCAGTGCCTT
The DNA here is from genome assembly GCA_004363575.1 of Solenodon paradoxus. Taxonomy (NCBI): domain Eukaryota; kingdom Metazoa; phylum Chordata; class Mammalia; order Eulipotyphla; family Solenodontidae; genus Solenodon; species Solenodon paradoxus. The sequence goes on from RJWH01000025.1 coordinate 35,380, forward strand.
TACAAACTCCATGTTCAACCCCTTTATACCCTCCAGTGCCAGCCTTTTTCCTCTTTAGAAGCTGTGAATCAATGGCCTCTCTTTTTCAGTCTTTCCTGATCTCCTGGGGTTCACAATTTTGTTGTCATCTCACAGGCGCCTGTGATGTTTTTTGCTTTTTTTTTTTTTAAAGAAGAGTGCAGGTATGAATGAAGGCAAATAAGCAGGCAGGATGGGAGAGAGAGGAGGAAGAATTTATTCAATTCTTATTTAGTTGTTCACACTGATTGTTTTTGTTTTCACCCCAACCTGGGATTTGAACCCAGGGTTATGAGGCCTGTGCTCCTGAGGAGGCGACTGATCTAACCGCTGCTCCACCAGGGTGCGCCATCATCCATGGGCTTTCCTGTTGGTAGCAGCCTGGCATTATGGTTGGATTTACCTTTTCTCTAGTGACAGTGGAGGATCCATGTAATTATGTTCCATTGATTGGTTTAATTGATACTGGCCTAATCTGGTAATTACATGACATTTTCCTGGCCATAGTGTTTTACTCAGCAAGAAAGGAGTTTTGTTCTTTGATTACAGGCAGCCGTGTGCTCCCCTTCAGAAGTGAACAGAGAGCATCTGGTTACAGCTGCTGCGAAACACCAAGAAAAATGCCAAGTCGGAGGAAGATGCTAGCACAGGCAAGAGGACCACAGGAAATGAGTTGAGTTCTTGATCAAACTACGCCCAAAATCTTAAATGCAAGCCAGTTTGAGATAGATTTTCAGTTATACCAACCAAA
>RJWH01000025.1:36248-141240 GCA_004363575.1 Solenodon paradoxus
GGATGAATCTTGGTGGGAGTAAGTAGGAAAGAACAATAATTTTTCCTCTAACCTAAATTCTTGGCTAAGATCTCCCCCTGGAATAAAAGAGATTAGTAGGGAAACAAAGCAAAATTTAATCACATTGTGAGTAGAGCAGCACTGGGGGAGTGTGATAATACAATGGAAAACAGTTCATGAGGTCACCCACAAGGCTTGATGACCTGAAGTCCTTGACAATTGTAAGGCCATTCAAAACCTAATCCCTTGCTAATGTAGATCTAGACAATAGAATAGATAAATGCCACTGGGGAAGTAGATAAAGAAAATCTTTGACCAGGCTAAGGTTTCTGACCTACCTTTGGCCGGGGTTGACGCTCTGTGGTTGGGACTGACCTAAAGGTGGCCTTGCTTCATTTTGATATTAAAATCATCACTTAGAGGAGAGGTGAGCATGCAGTGTATGAGCAGACATAACCAGATATGAGGACGGCTGGTGCATGCGCAGTAACCTTGGAATTTTTCCCAATAACCCACTAACCAATGGCCAACATGTACTCAGTTGCACCCCAATTTAAGCCTGATGATCGGAGCACTTGGGGAGGCAGCACTTTCTCTTGTTGTCTCCATTAACTTTTCCTTGCGTAGAGGAAATTTGACTTTCGGCCGATGCTCACCAATGACTGACCCATTGTGTTCAGTAACAAGAGGTATACAGACTTTATACATGGGGCCTGGGAAAACCAAATCATCTAAACAAACTCAGCTCCCGCCTTAAAAAACATCTTTAGCTTGTGAAAAGTTTACATCACTGGAGTCATATTAAAATAGGGTCAGAGAAAGACACTGCAGAAGAGAGCCAACTGGATCTTTAACCTGGAACTGACCATTGAACTGGGCTACAGCACCAATGTTCCAAGAAGACAGCAGGGAGACTGCCCCCCATACAGCAGACAGTTGGTTCTAGAGGGATGCTCATGCATCCTTCCCTGCGTCTTCATGGGAACACAGTCTGTTCCCAGGGAAGTCTGATCAGTCTTCTGCCCTGAGAACAGACAGCCAACCGTCTCTTGCCTTTTGATTTCATCAACATGTGTCCCATCAGTCACTGTTCTCCACAAAGCCCCAGACTTACATACCTGGAAGACATCTAATCTCCTTTCCATAGGCTGGAGGAAAGAGAGAGTAAAATCCTTACCTTCCCCCATGGGCATGGAAAATGCGCCTGAGGCAAAAAAAAACTAAACAAAACAAAACACTGACACATTCTTAAAAAACAAACTCCTTTCCAAACTCAATCTTCAGATGGATATTTGCTAAGTCACAAAACTGGTTTATTATTCTTTCCTTGCAAGTCTGCATAGGTGATCCAGTCCTTCTCATTAGAATATGGAGTCCTCACACTTACTGTCCTGAGGTTTTGGCAAAAGTTGAAATACGAAGGGCAGGGAGTTTCCCTCTGTAACATCCTAACCCAGGTGCCCATCTTAACCCAGAGAGAAAGTACCAAGCAAAGATGGATCCTACATAAATGTTCATAGAACAATTGTTAGCACATCAATGCATTTGATTACATCAGTTCTTCTGTTCAGCTATACACTTTGACAGTCATAGATGGAGTGAGTTAAGTTAAACAAAACTGGAGATTCATACACCAAATTCATCTGGTCAGAGGTCTGGGGACACTATTCTGTAGCTCATATTTTCATAGGGAGGCACTACCTTGGAGGGACATTCCTGACCCCTCCTCTTTAGTTTTCTGGATCCTTCATTGGGGCAGAATTATCTGAAGAGAAGTTGCTGTGACACTAGGTCTAATCTTCTCACCATAACAATAAAATGGTAGTCACCATGCCCCAGGATGTGTTCATGTTATAACTGAAAGTTTCCACCCTTTAAGCAATATATTGCCATTCTCCTACCCGCCCCGCCAACTTCTAGCAACTACTCTATGCTTTTGTTGTGTTAGGATCCCACATATGTCAAATCATAAAGTATTTGTCTTTCTCTGATTTATTTCATTTTGCATAATGCCCTCAAAATTCATCCATGTTGTTTGAAGTGGCTTGAATTTAATTTCCTTGTATACGGCTAAATAATACTTCGTTACACGCACAGACACACATGTACACACATACACGCAGCTCTAGCCATTCATCAGTCAATGGACACTTAGGTTGTTTCCATGGGCTGGCTATTGTGAATAAAGCTGCAATGAACATGAAAGCACAAATGTTTCTGACTATCCCTACCATCACTTCCTTTGGATGTATGCTCAGAAATGGGATTGCTGGAATATCCAGTCGCCTCATTTTTCTTTTTTTTTGAGAAAATTCCATCCTGTTTTCCATATTGGTTGCGCTAATCTACATTCCTACCAACAGTGAAGAAGGGTTCACCAACACGTGTTATCTCTTGTCCACTTAATCATTTCACAGATGTAAGGTTATACCTCATTGTGGTTTTATTTGCATTTTCCTGATGGTGAGGTTGAGCACTTTTCCATGTAGCTGCTGGCCGTTCGTATGTCTTGTTTGGAAAATGTCTAGTCAGTCCCTTTGCTCATTTTTTAAATTAATTTTTATTGCATTGTATGAATTCTTTAGATGTTTAAAATATTAACCTATTAGCAAATATATGCTGTATTGCAATTATTGTCCCAGTTCATAGGTTGCCTTTTCATTTTGTTGTTTCTTGCACTGTCCAGAAGTTTCTTGTTTGATCTCTCCTATTTTTGTTTTTGTTACTTGTGCTTTTGGAGTCGTAGCTAAAAAAAAAAATTATTCCTACGACCAATATCAAGGAGCTTTTCTCCTGTTTTCTTCTGGGAGATTTAGGGTTCAGTCTTCTGTTTAATTGCTCCTCCATTTCAACTTTCATGTGTAGTGAGACAGGGGTCCGATTTTTACCCTTCTGCATGTGCTTGTCCAGTTGCCAGCACTATTAAATGTGCTACCTCACTAAGTATTCTTTACTCCTTTTTCAAATATTGACCATATGTGTAAGAGTTTCTGCGCTATCAGTTCTGTTCCATTTGTGTGTGTCTATTTTATGCCAATATCATACTGTTTTGATGACTGTAGCTGCGTAATAATAGTTTGAAACCAGGGAACATGTAACTTTGTTCTTTCTCAATATTGTGTTGCCTACTTGGAATCTTTTGTGATTCCACACTAATTTCAGAGTTGTCTTTTGTATTTCTGTTTAAAAAAGTTATTGACATTCTTATAGAGATTGGATTGAATCTATAGATGGTTTGGGGTAGTATGGACATTAAATAAATAAATGCTTCTGATCTATTAACATGAGATATATTGCCATTTATTTGTCTTCCGTTTCTTTCACAGTGTCTTAGTTATTTTTTTTTATATTAATCTTTTACTTCCTTGTTTAAATTTATTCCTCAGGTTCTTTTTAAATCTATTATACATGGAATTGTTCCCTTTCTCTTCTAGATAGTTTAGTTAGTACATACAAATGCAACTAATTTTCTGTTAATTTCTATCCTGTGATTTTACTGATTTTATTAAGCCTAACAATTTTTTAAAGAGTCTAAGATTTTCCATACACAAGAGCATGTCATCAGTAAACAGACAATTCTGCAACTTCTTTTATGACTTAGATGCTTTTTATTTTGTATTCTTGTCTAATTACTGTGGCCAGGACTTTCCTTTCTATGGTGAAAAGGAGTGGTGAGAGTAATGAGAGTATTGCTCCTAATATGAGGGAAAGCTTTCAAACTCTCACCATTATGTTATCAGCGGTGACTTTATCATATATAGCCTTTATTATATTGAGATATGTTCCTTCCATACTCAATGTGTGGAGAGTTTTTACCATGCAAGGATGTAGCACTTTATCAGATGGGTTTTTTTACATCTGAGATGGTCAAAGGATATTTTTCTCATATTCTTTCAATGCTTTGTTATTTATTTGCCTATTTTGAACCATCCCTGCATCCCGAATTGTCCGTTTTTGTTTTTTTTTTTTTTTTACTGTAGCTATCATAGGGGCTGTGAAATAGTATTTCATGTAGGTTTTATTTGCATTTCCTTAATGATTAATAATGTTGGGCATGTTCTTGTGTTAATTGGCCTTTTAGATAACTTCTTCAGTGAGATGGCTATTCAAATCATTTTCCTATTTTTAGCTGTTAGGCATATGTGTTTGAAGGAAAATAAAAGTGTAATGCAATATAAAATGAGAATAGGCATGATTTTAGAGAGCTGGGGAGACCTAGATGGAGTGAAAGAAGTGGTTCATGCAAAACTTTTGGGAAAAAATATTCAAGAAGGAGGGAACAGAAATGGCTATGAAGAAAATATGATAGTTGGATAGGGGATGGTAACTTGATAGGAATGACCAGGAGTCGTCACAGGAAATCGTGTAGTCTATGAACTTTTTGAGGAGTAATACTGTAGCAGAGACCTGTGGCCATCTTCGATTCCACCTCCCCCGTCATCCCCGTCAGTGCCTGGTGATGGCTCACCTACTGACCTTCTAACATATATGCTTGTCATTAGAATGGAGACAGAAGGGGGCCATGTACCACCTTCTCTCTCTAGTGGAAAGAGGAGAAATATTCTTATAAAGGCAAACCTGATGTATCTATCAAAATACATGCAATCAATTAGATAAATTGTGAATTATTACTACTTTTTGTTCTGTGTTGGTATATTATTATATACTATATTATTTTTTAAAAAATAAACTCTAAGTCCTAAAAAAAGTTACCAGTGTCTCAGAGTAGATAGACAACAGGTTCTATTGCTTTACATCTCATGGGTTTTGTGTGTGTGTGTGGCGTCTCCTCATTTTCATTTTGTCACGCTTGACACAAATATCAACTTCTTGAATCCCTGCTGACACTTCTCTAACAGCGGCACAATCACCCACCCCTCCAGTGCCCTCCCTTCTAATGAAGTTCATCCTATGAATGTGACACCTTCATGTGTGTGCTCTCTTCCCTTTCAGCACGTACCCCCTTTAAAAAATTGTGGTAAAATATACAACACAAAATTGATCATTCAACCATTTCTGAGTATATAATTTCATGACATTAAGTATATTCATGTATATCATCATCCATTTCCAGAATTTCTTTATCATCACAAACTGAAATTCTACATGCATTAAATAGTAATCCTTCCTAACCCACCCACACCCGTCAAGCCCCTGTAAAACTCTGTTCTGCTTTCATATTCTTTCTACTTTTCATTTAATTTTGGTGTCCTGATTGCCAAAGAACGTAAGTATGACATCTAGGAACTTGCTATAAATGCCTATTCTTGGGCCCTGTCCCAGATCTACAGAAACACAAACTCTGAGACTGGACCTGACAAGCCCTTCAGCTGATTTTAAAGCTTTCCAAAATTTGAGGAACGTATTTCTAGTCCAATCCATTTATGAAAATTGCAGTTTTTAAGTGCTCATTTCCCTTAAAAAATTGCTCATTCCCCTATATAAAACATTACTTGATAGGGGATCACCTCCGAACCTCAATCACATGCCCCAAGAATATCTGACACTATAAACATGCAATAATATGGTGACTGTACAGGTATTTTGTACCATTCCTATGGTCATTATAGGCTTACGGGTTCAAATAGTTTCTGTGCTGACTGGTTCCACTGATTGTTTCACATCAGGAATCTTGTTTCGCCAATTAGATTTTCAGCTGAGGTTAATAATCACGTTTTCTATTTATTTTGTAGGTCTTTTAAGTGACTACTGAGCTGTCTGGTCACACTGTGGGTCCTCTATCAATACAGAAAATAAGATGAGTAACTACTGTGTGTTAGGGACTCTGGTGACTGCAGAGTGATGCCAAGATAAGTATAACACAGTGCTTGTCTTTATGGGCCTTTTATTACAATGAGAATTTTTAGACACATGAATATAGATGTAATTCAGTAATATAAAATTGTGTTAATAAAAACTACGTTGTTGCATGGGCATTCAGTTACAGGAACGCTTCTAGAGAAAGTGTAGTTGTGCATGGTTGCCTGTAATGGTTTAAGGTCCAGCCTGGGAGAGGTTGGATGTGAGAAAGCACTTGGTTTGAGGCTTAGCCCACACAGTGATAAAGTGCATTTTAAAGAAAGCCTGTCACATAATTTACTTAATGGTACCAAATATTGATGCACATTATAACCACCAGGGAAGCTTGTTTGAGAATATGCATTCTTGACATTCCCATCAGATTTTGTGAATCACAGCAACTAGGGTGGAGCCCAAGAATTTACTAGAGGATTGATAGAGGATGCAGGACAGAGAGGTAAATCTTGAGGGCATGCCCTGGTGGAGTAGCAGTTGGGGCCACTGTCTCTGGTTGAAATACTGGTCTACGTATATGCCAGGATCCTGGATTTGTGTCCCAGAGCCGGGGGAACAGCCAAAATGAGCAAATAAATAAAAGTGAGTGTAATGCTTCTTCTCTTCCTGCCGACCTGCCTACTTGCCTTCATTCCTGCCTGTGCCTTTCCTTAAAAAAAAAAAAAAAATCTATTGTGAGGGTATGATTGATAGTATTTAGAGACTGACCACTGATAGAAATAAATTATTCACTCTTCAAAAAATGCGTAATACTTTAAAGATACAAACAGAGCTGATATTTTCTTTTCGGTGTACTCTTTCATACTTTGGAGCAAATGTATCCAGAAGACAGAGTCCTCCTAGAAATAGGCTATAAAGTTGTTTTTATTTAAGGAAAGGTACAGGCAGGAATGCAGGTGAGGAGGCAAGCAGGCAGAAGAAGGGAGGAGGAAACATTTATTTAAAAAATTTATATGGTCATACAGGTTGCTTCCCCTGAGACCTGAACCCAGGGGTACATGATTTGTGTCCTTTGAAGACAATTGACCTAATTGCTACTCCACCAGGGCATGTGCAGAGTATTTTCCTTCAAGTGCCATACAGGAATGTGAACAGTAGATGGCGGTTTTGGCCTGAATTTTCAAACTTTAAGGGGCACTAACCTAGAAAAGTTTAAATAAAAACCTGCTTAAAAAAACCAGCCTGTTATAGTGTTCAAATGAATAAGTGCAGTTTCTGAATTGCGGGAATCTGGAAAAAGAGGGCTAATTATGAGATCATTTTGCATTCCTGAGTATGTGGCCTCTGATAGAGGCCTCTGGTAGATTTTCCAATATTATGAAATATTGTGGTTCCCATATAGATGAATACATTTGCAATTTGGGAGGCCCCAAGTAATTATTATAATAAGCAGAAGTACATGAACTCGGGGCAGGCTCGAGGCTAGAAAAACATCTCCAACTTTGGCCATGTCTCTTAAATGTCCACCTCTGAGCTTTTCACTGTTTGCAAAAATAATAAAATCAAATGTGGAACAGAACTAGGGAAGAGCAGTTTGGAGTAATAAATGAGAAGAGTGAAATGGAAATGAGAGATTATTTTTATTTTCTTTTTGTAAAACTTACTGTTAAAACCTGAAGTAGGATACAGAATCTTACATGTTTACAATATGCTTAGAATTATGCACAAGTCATCATAGTTGCTAATGAAAAGAGTAGGGTCCTGCCACTTTCTAGCTATGTACCTGACTCAAGTAGTCCCGTCAATTTCATGCTCCGTAAAATGAAAATAATAGCATCTCTACAGTAAATTCTTGTGAGGATTAAATGTCAAAATTAGTAGGGTACTTAGAAGAGTACCTGGCAAGTAGCGAGTGTATCATAGGTAAAGGGTCACTTTTTAAAGTCACCTTTTAGATGATGGGGCAATAGGTGATATTTTTCTTCTATTCAATTAAAAATATCTATTTTTGATCACTGGAAAAAGTTAATTTTTTACTAAAAGACAGAAAACTATGTTTTGTTTTGTTTTTTTCAAGTTAATTTCTACATCCGCAACTTTTTCTTTTTCTATTAATAGGCTATGCCCAATATTAGACTTGTCTTAGCTATGAGAAATCCAGAGATCTTGGTTATTCCTCAGTGTTCAGAGTTATTATGGCCAAATATACGTAATATGAACTGTGCTATTTTAACTCTTAAGTTACAATTTATTAGCATTAAGTGCATTTACAGTGTTATTGTAAGCATCCTCACTATTTCCGGAATTTCATCACCTTTCTTTTTAAAGCAAGGTGGGGAAGAGCACTTTAATTTATTTAGTTGTTTATTTTAGCCCCACCCCGACCCCCGCTCCAGCCCCCAGCATCCCCAAGTTACAAACCTGAGTCTTTGGGCTTTTTGTACAAGGTTCACACCCCAGCCATCTTAGCTGCCCGAGTCACCAAAACCATATGGTGTACCAGCCTTCATCACCTTAAAGAGAAATCATTAAACAGTAACTTCCCATTCCCCCTTACCCCGCAGTCTCTGGCAACTTTTATTCTCTGTCTCTACAAAGCCTCTTTCTTGAGGCAACTCATAGAACTGGAGTCATAACATATATGTTCCTTTGTGTCTAGTTTATCCACTTAGCATATTTTCAAGGTTCATTTCTGATGTAGCATGTATGTAAATTTCATTTCTTTACATGATTGAGTAACAGTCCCTTTGTTTGTACAAATCACCATTTATTTATTAATTCAGCTGTTGACTATGTGCATTGCTTCCACTTTCAGGCTATGTGAGTAATGCTGCTATGACCCCTGCTGTACAGAATTTAGGTCCCTGTTTTCAGTACTTTTGACTGTGTACTTAGGAGTTAACATTTTAAAGAACTGCCAATCGGTTTTCCACAGCGCTAAACCATTTTACAGTCCCACCAGCATCTAGCATTATTTTAAAGCATGTTAGGGCTTCTCTGAAAAGTCACACTTAGGCATGCCCTGGTGGTTTAAAGGTTAAGTCCGCTGGATGCATTCCCTGCATATGCAAGGACTGGGGTTTGTGGGTTTGTGGGGGCTGGGGGGCAGCCATGATGAGCAACTAAATCAAATGGATAAAGTGCTTCTTCCTCCTCTCTCTTCCTGGCTGCCTGCACCTTTTCTTTAATAACAATGTCCTACCTCGATTGGGCATAAGTAGCTACACTTAGAGTCTTTGCCACAGTTTGCCAACAAGTCGCTGGTATCAACACTCTTGATTCACTGCCTCTTTGCAAGATTTCTCAGTGGACACAGAGGAGACTCCCACAGCAATCACCTCAGAGGCTTGCTACATCTGTGGGACTCTTGATCCTATCCCAGAGATGCTGATCAGTATTTGTGGGAATGGATTTCTCGAAATTTATGCATGCTATCATATTATACATGCTAAAATGAGCCTCAGAAACCTAGATTGAATTCTTGAGGGAAGAAAAAATGTTACCTTTGTATCCTCAGAACTAAATACAGCAGATATTCATCAAACATATACTTGATTAAACTAATACTGAAATCTAATGCTATTTTCAATGTACAGTAATCATTAAAACTAAATTCTATCACGAGACAACTAGAATCTATAAAGTGTGTAGCATACTTTATTAGCATATATTTTTATTTGCATAAAATATGCATCTTACCAGCTGGGGATTGTTATGTCACCTTATACTGCCAAGAATCTTTTATTTATGTATTTATTTTAAAGGAAAGGTACAGTCAGAAGTAAAGGCAAGCAAGAAGAGGAGGGAGAAGCACTTTTATTTTATTTAGTTGTACACCTTGGTTGTTACTCCTGGCCTGGGGATGTGAACCGAGATCCTTCACAGGTATGTGGACTGAACCGGCTGAACACCGCTGATCAAACTGCTTATTCACCAGGGGGTGCCAGGAATTTTTATTCTACATGTAATCTTCATTTAAGTTCTTCATGCTCTGAGGCAGGGTAACGAAGGAAATAGGCTTGGAAGAGCTGTCGCTGTGATCTTTGACAGTTAAATGTAAACTAAGAATCAGGTTTCTAATTTGTAAAAGCTGGTAGCATTTTTGTAACTACCAATTTCATAGTGTACTGGAAGCGTAAACGTTATTATGTAGAAATGGCTATGGATACTACGTGGCCTAATAATTTAAAAATGTTTCTATCTTCCTAAAGACTTTCAATATGCTGCTATACATGTGCTGCTATGAAGCCTAACAAGTGAGCGGATGAGAATAGAAACACAGAGCAGGAAAACATTAAATGAATGTTCAACATCCATTCATCACTTTTATCTAGCATTGGTATGAATATCACGCAGAACATTATGTGAAAAATGATTACATAAATTCAAATTTGTCCTCCAGGGATTTAGCTCCTTTGCCTATACTAATAACTAGCAAGCTGTTCCACTTCAAATCAAAGCTCCCTTCCGTGTCTTAACAAGCTGTCCAAGACCTGATCGAAATTCGCGGGTGCTGTCTCTTTAACGTGTAATAGAACTATGATTGCATCGATCACAGGCTCATTAACTTTCTCCCTCCCATCGGTCTCATTCCTACCCTCTTTCTAGGTGTCGAGTCAGGGAGAGCAAGAGTGTTAGTAAACATAGGCTTGGGTGCTGGTCCCAGCTGACCCCAGAATGTACCACTTGCCAGCTAGGTCGGACTAAGCTCTGCCCCGCGCCTGCGGAGCCTCGGTACTCGGCTGGCCATGTCTGGAGCGCGGGGTTTGACTGGGCCGCCGTTGTTGTAGTGACCGGGAGGCGCCGGCGCTCCGAGCCCACGGTTCCGGGCGTCGCAGGGTCCCCCACCCTCTCCCCTCCCCTTCCCCTACCCCGGGTTCCCGCCTCTGGCTAGAGCTCGGCGCAGACCGCTCCCCTATGGCCTCCTCCCCGGTAAGAACCGACTGGGGGGATGCCTCCCAGCAACCCGTCTCTCGCGCTGCTGGGTCAAATCGGAGCCGCGCCCGCACCTGGCGACAAGTAGCGGCAGGTGTCTGTCGCCTCTGAGCCTCCGCAGCCGCCAGCCCTTGCCCCAGGGTGCCCGCGTCTCGCTCTCAGCTACCGCGGCGCCGGGCGCGCCGAGCCCTTCGACCCTGCTCGCCGCGTCCCGGAGCTCTGGTGGGAGTCGGGGCAGCCCCATGGCCCCTCGAATTCTCTGCGGGCTTCCGTGGAGCGCCTGCGTCAGAATCACCTGGGCGGGCTGTTGGAAGCCCCGACGCCAGCGGCCAGCCCCGCACCCCGCCTCGGGCCCTGCACGCGGGCGCTGCAGGCGGGGCCCGGGGGCGCGCGTTCCCAGTGGAGAGTGGGCCGCTCGCGCGGGGGAGGCGGGGTGGGCGCCGCCGCGGCGGGGACCCCGGGCTCCCTGCTTCCTGAGCGGGGGCGCGCCAGGTCGGCCCCGGCTTTCAAAACGTGCCACCTTTCCTTCCCAGGAAGACCCCGTCCTGGAGCGTTACTTCAAGGGCCACAAAGCGGCGATCACCTCCGTGGACTTCAGTCTCAACGGCAAACAACTTGGTAAGTTGCCTCTTTCTTTCTCTTTTTCCAAATTCCTTTTGTGTCGAGGCGGACGGCCAACTGGTGGGGACCGCGCAGCAGGGTCCCTCCCCGCCCGGCCGCGAGCGGCGGGAGCTGCGGGCCCCCGGGACCGGGCGCTGTGCCCCGGGGCCCCGCAGAGGTGCTGCTCGGCCTGGAGGGCCGAGGACGTTCTTTTCAGGAACTCACCACCAGGAGGAGCGAGAGGGAAGGGGAGGGGTTTGTCCTCGGCGGCCGGAGGGTGGGGTGTTGGCTGGAGAGTTGGTGAAAAGTTGTGAGACGCGCTGGAGGAAGTGGGGAGCGTGGAGTTGGGGCTCTGCCGGAGTCCGGGCCCCGGCGTTTTCAGCGGGCCCTTGGGGAGCTCGGGGGCCGGAAAGGAGCCTGAGCACCTGCTGGCCCGGAGGGACCTGCCGGCAGTTCGCGCCTACCTGCCCCGGGGACTGCAGTTCCCGTCCCGCAGTCTTTGCTCTGCGGGGCGACTCCGGTGCCGCGTCTGCGCCCCAGCCGCGAAGATCCGGATGGCCGTGAGGTGGACGTGGGCAGGCAAGAGCTGCCTGCTGCTGGCGCTTTTAACAGTGGCCTACATCCTGGTGGAACTCTCGGTCTCCACTTTCCATGCCTCCCCAGGAGCCGGCCTGACCCGGGATCTGGGGCTCCGACTGCGCTCCGACCTGGAGAAAAGGGCGGAGGATCTGTCTCGACCGCTGTACGAGAAGCCCCCTGCGGACTCCGGTGCCCTAGGGGAGTGGGGTAAAGCCAGCAAACTGCAGCTGAACGAGGGGGAACTGAAGCAGCAAGAAGAACTAGTGGAGAGATATGCCATCAATATTTATCTCAGTGACAGGATTTCCCTTCACCGCCATATAGAGGATAAAAGAATGTATGAGTGTAAATCTCAGAAGTTCAACTATAGAAAACTGCCCACCACCTCCGTGGTCATTGCTTTCTATAACGAAGCCTGGTCTACTTTGCTCCGCACCATCCACAGTGTTTTAGAAACTTCTCCTGCAGTCCTTTTGAAGGAGATCATCTTGGTAGATGACCTGAGTGACCGAGTTTATTTGAAGACACAACTTGAAACTTACATCAGCAATCTCGACAGAGTCCGCTTGATTAGAACAAGTAAGCGCGAAGGGCTGGTGAGGGCCCGCCTGATTGGGGCCACCTTTGCCACTGGGGATGTCCTCACTTTCCTAGATTGTCACTGCGAGTGTAATACTGGTTGGTTGGAACCTCTTTTGGAAAGGATCGGTGAAGACGAAACAGCAATCGTTTGTCCTGTTATAGACACCATTGATTGGAATACCTTTGAATTCTATATGCAGACTGGGGAGCCCATGATTGGTGGATTTGACTGGCGTTTAACCTTCCAGTGGCATTCTGTTCCCAAACGTGAAAGGGACAGGCGGAAGTCAAGAATTGATCCAATCAGATCGCCCACCATGGCGGGAGGACTGTTTGCTGTCAGCAAGAAATATTTTCAGTATCTTGGAACATATGACACCGGCATGGAAGTGTGGGGAGGTGAAAACCTCGAGTTGTCCTTTAGGGTGTGGCAGTGTGGTGGTAAATTGGAGATCCACCCATGTTCCCATGTGGGCCATGTGTTCCCTAAACGTGCGCCATATGCTCGACCCAATTTCCTGCAGAATACTGCCCGTGCAGCGGAAGTGTGGATGGACAAGTACAAAGAATATTTCTATAATCGAAATCCTCCTGCAAGGAAAGAAGTTTATGGTGATATTTCAGAAAGAAAATTACTACGAGAACGGTTGAAGTGCAAAAACTTTGACTGGTATTTGAAAAATGTGTTTTCTAATTTGCACGTTCCAGAGGATAGGCCAGGCTGGCATGGTGCCATTCGCAGTATGGGGATCTCTTCTGAATGTTTAGATTATAATTCTCCTGATCACAACCCCACAGGCGCTAACCTGTCCCTGTTTGGATGCCATGGTCAAGGAGGAAATCAATTCTTTGAATATACTTCCAACAAAGAAATAAGGTTTAATTCTGTGACAGAACTCTGCGCAGAGGTTCCTAAGGAAAATATTTATGTAGGAATGCAAAATTGTCCAAAAGATGGGCTCCCAGTTCCAGCCAACATTATTTGGCATTTTAAAGAAGATGGAACTATTTTTCATCCACATTCAGGACTGTGCCTTAGTGCTTATCGGACACCTGAGGGCCATCCTAGTGTTCAGATGAGAACTTGTGATTCTCTAGATAAATACCAAATCTGGAGGTTTGAGAAATAGAGAAGCACAATAGCCCTTTCTTCCTGAGCTGACAATAGCTTCACAGAGGCAAAGAACCTTGGGAGAACCACAGTGAAGATTGCATTTTGTCAGAAGTCACCCACTGGTGACCTGTGAGAGCGCTGTACAAGCTGCGGTTCCTTTCGCTACAGAACACTCACTGGGTGCGCCGAGCTGCTATTGAATATTTCAAAGTGCCTTGCTCATGGGTTGTTTTGTTTAAGAGCTTTGTCAATATGTTCTCTTTCTTCGTCTTAATGAAGTTGACTGTGAATTGAGAAACACAAAATATTTAAGTGCCAGACATAGTAGTAAAGAATGTGAAAGTCCAAGCAAAATGAGGGATGATTTATATTGATGGGTAAGTTCACTGCACAGCCCGTGTTTTTTAACAAAATTCACAAATGTGCAGTTTGAGCTAAAGGTAATCTGATTGTACATAGAATTTTGATGTTTTGGAGGGGGCAGCACATTAAATTTTAGATTTTATTTTTTCATTCTAATTTTCCTTTAATCAAAGAGAAATCAAAGAAAGTCCATCTTAAGGAGAAAGGCCTGGTTTTGCTATGTATCATTTGATGAAGGCATTAGTTTGAATGTGAATTCAGAGGTCTTTTTATCTCAGAAAAAAATATACCAATATCGGAATGAAATGGGGAGATATTTACATTCCACACTTTGTAAACTTGTGCTATTGGACTTAACTGATCTGTATTGATACCTCAGATTGTCCTGTTTTTGTAAGCTGTCCTCTCTGTGAACTTGTTTGTATAGGGCATTTTCTGATCCCACTTCCTTAAGTTATGAATGTACTGAAGAGAGACTCATTCAGAATACTGTTCTTCCTTTTGTGTTAATAATCACTTAAAGTAAACACCACTGAGGCCCTCTTAAGTTGAAACCAACTGTGTTTACTGAAATATGTGAAACTGAAAGTGGTCCTGGTCCTACAAAGGCTACAGAACTCTTGTATAAATTCTTGCTGATTAGGGCATTTAAGGATTTACCAGGAAAAAAGGACTGTCTTGGCAATGACGAATGCTCACTTGCTTGTTTCCAGCATCTAGCATCACACTTGGCACTAGACAGCTTTCAGTAAGAAGGTGCACGGATGGGTGGATGGCTGGTTGGCTGCCTGGCTGGATGAATGGATGAATGGATGAGTGACTGGCTGGCTGGCTGGCTGACTGTTGAGGAATACGATTTTGGTCAAGTCATTTGACCAAATAACTCAGTTTGGGTCTTAGGGGCCTCATCTGTAAAGTGAGGTTCTAGATTAGATCTCAAAGACATCCCTAGCTCTGAACTGTTATGGTTGTGGTTATGCATTATACCCTTCTCAGAGACATTCATTGTGCAGTCTTGACAGATCTTTGATTTATTCACTTTTGACATAGATAATGTTGAACAGTGTCGAGTCCAGTTATGAAACTGGAAAAGAGAAATGGTTTTAAAAATTAAATGAGCTCAGCTCAACTGAGGTGGTTTATTTTTCACTGAGTGGAAAGTTATCGTCAGTGTTTACACATTTATTGTGACAGTTGCTGAATCTGCTTTGTTTTTATTTTTGATATTTCAAATTCTAAAAGTAATTTTTGGGCTAAGGATATAAATATCTCCCAAACAAAATTATTTGAGGAGTAAAAATAATTTTAAAGGTATATTTACTCTTTTTCAGTGTTATATCTGGAAAGCATAAGCTGAATTTAGAATTAAATCTCCATTGTTTCATTTGGGTCTAGATTTATGATAAATGAGATGCTTCATAAAGAATTAGTCCACCATCCTCAAAAGTAAAGTTATTTTGGTGTCTACTTGATGATTTGGAGAGGTAGGAACTTTGTAAAAATTGAGTTTAAGAAAGCATTTTAAGATAACTTTCAAAAAGCAAAATGTCTATCTTGAATATTTTATTTCATTTTCCTTTTTAAAATAAAAATGTGTTAATAGTTTCTCTAAGTTTTCTAGCAATCTTAGCATTTATCAAAGAACTGTTCAGACTCCATATGCAAGGTACGTGGCCTTTGGTGGGGGATTTATAATAATGCTCTGAATTTTACAGAAGTATTGATTGGCAGTAGATATTCTCTTAAACTTACCCTCTGCCCTTGCCCAGTCTAGTCTGCCTGTGTGTATGACCTTTTTTAATCACCTATGTCTTTTTGTGTATTCACTTATTTCATTTGATTCATAGTCCTCCATCAAATGGGAAAGCTAAAATTGATTTATTTTGGAAATACTTATTGGAATTATTTTTATTCTAGTTATCTTGCTCTTCCTGTCAAAAGGGAAAGGAAAATTTAATATTCCAGTACTAATTCTTTAATTGGCTTTTGCCTAAATTACAGGATAAAACCCTTTTATTGTTTTGGGAGAAATTTTAGGCTAGTGCTTTATAGCAGTCATTCAAAACAGGCTCTTTATTCCTCAGAGTAGAGTAGGTGACATAAAAATGAGACTCACATTTTCAGGCATTTCCAATTCCAAAAGTTCACAGTAAAACTAAAAGCAAAATATATTTTTATTACCTAATTCTAATATATTGATTCCAAAGGTCTCTTGATGTAGACAATTGAGAGCTGACCTTTTAAGTTAATTTACATGCTTAATAACATTAAAGTATTTGGTAGACAAGAAACTTCTTTTAAATGATTGCCGCGTCATTTAGTATTCAGTTCTATGAAGACATTGACTAAGTAGGCATCTTAAGCAGTCATTAAAAATACTAACGAATCATCTACAGGATCTCTATAACTTGTTTATAAAAGAAAGTTTGCTTACTCACCCAGTAGTGGGCTTCTGAGTATTGATCATTATATTTCTAAATCAAACTTTTCTTAGTTAAAAATGAGATTATTTTTAAGTTTTGTAGTCTTAGTTGGTTTAGGGTCTTGAATTTAATTAATGAAATATTTAGTTTTGACTTGTTTGTCTTTTGAATTTCTGTTCTAATAATATTTTTAAAGGAGCACAAAGAACATTGAAGTTCCGAAGAATCTCTTAAGTGATGAATTTTTTTTCTGTGTGATGAGTGTTTTCCATCTATGTTTTCTTTGTTACTGGTTTTTGCAATATTGATTAAGACATTTAAAATAAAAATGTGTGCCTAATTATTTTCGCAAATGGATTCTGGTGATTTTAGTTTCTAGGATCACTATTCCTGTGTATATTTATTGATGGTAACAGAAGTACGTTAAACTTGTAATCTTCTTTGAAAATTGAACAGTAAATATAAAAAAAGTCAAAGTTTTTACGTAATTTTGCAAGTTGCCTTTAGTCAGCAAGTATTCTGTTAATGCATATAAATAGACTGGAAATGACCAGAGATCTATGTGCCCCAATGAGGGCACTATAAAAGGAGATCAACAGACACCTGGGCACATTAGCACCAATTTTAAAACCCTGGGCCAAAAAGAAACATGTCTGTCCTATTAGCCACGTAACCTCATAATTTCCTCAGCTTTCATCTACATCACCCTATAGCATCTGTCTTTCTCTTAAGCAATTCCTGCCTAAAACCTTAACCCCTGCTGTAGTTGAGTTAAACATATTTTCATTTATCTCTTGTTTTTCATAAATTTAAAAAAATTACTAGAAATATGTGTTATAATCTTGCTTTTTTACCCAATGACTGCAAGCCTGTGCAAGTCATTTTATCTTTCTGTTTTTCAGTTTCGTGAATGTAAAAAGAGACTGGGGAACCCATAGGGGGCAGTACATTGGTGTCTAGAAGTTGGTACAGGGAGGAATAAAAAATGTTTGTTAGTGATGGAGGGCTTTTTTGTGTCATGTTGGTAATGAGAATGTTCTGAAAGTAATCATAATGGTTGTACAACTTTGAGCAAAACACTGAATTATATACTTCAGAAGAGTATTTTTATGGTATGGAAATTATGTCAGTTAAAACATAACTTCAGGGGGGAAGTAAAGAGGATGGAGAATTTTATCTACTCTAGAAACAGTTCCTTTTTTAAATATCCCTCTGTGCATACTGTACCTTAGAATAGGCCACCAGGATTTATTCCTATTTGAGCTGGAATTAAGAAAATTAGACATATACGTAAATCTTTCAGCTTAGCATTAGGTTGTGGTAGAAATCATTTTGTATTTGAGTTTTTCCTAAGATTTCAAAGAAACTTCAAGCAATTGTTTTGAATAAGATGCAGAGATTATTATAAGAAGTAAAATGAGTTCCCAAGTTATATAGTTGTCCATGGAAGTATAGAAGACTAGAGAAGGTCTTTAATAATAGTAAGTTTCTGTTTTTTCACTTGGGGCCCAGCTGATTACTTTTCCAGGTTGACCTGGAAGAGGTGTTTACCATAGGTCAATTGTATCTGCCTATTTGGTGCCATTTATTTATCTGACCCTGTTCATAGAGGGAATAGGAGAAATTCAATTTATTTAGTACTCTTTTATTTAGTTAATGCTACTATGTGCTAGATGCTGTCCTGTGCTCTATGTATACATACATGGTGAGCAAAACAGATGTACCTCTTTTTTAAAAATTATTTATTTTTATGCTTTCTTAAAATTTGCATACATTTCAAAACAGGTAAAATTGAACAATATGGTGGATATATGGATATTCATTATATTATCATTATACATGTATGTTTTTATATTATGTACTATATATATTTGTTTTATTATTTCACAGCGCTATAGGTTTTTTGGGATTTTGAATTCACATTTTAGTCTGTGTGTCTCATACCACACCCACCACCAGAGTTCCAGTTTCCTTTACCATTCCTTATTTTTTAGTTCTGATTTCTGTTTCGATTTTATTTTCAGGCTAAGAGCATAATTTATCACATTAAATACTTATTTCAAAAGAAACTCAGGAGAATACAATGTACTGGATACTTAAGATGAGCATAATAGAAAATATAAAGATTAATAATGTAAGCTTGAGTCGCAATTTCTTAATTTAGAAAAGGTAAAAACTGGAATTATCAAGAAGAATAAGGTAACTAAAAAGAAAACCTCAGCATGATAAAAGTAAAATTCAAAACTTTTGGATAGCGTTTTCTTTCTACACAAAATAATAACAATAAAACAAGGTAAAATATTAAGCACATAGGGTATGGGCATAAAAGATAAATTTAAACCTTGGCTCTAACTTGTATACTATCTAACCTTAGGCAGATTTCTTACCTTTGGTTTTCACATCTATAAAATGGGAATAATAAAATCTACATCATAGGTTTCTCTTAAATAAGATAATACATGTCAAGTTCTTGAATAGGCTTCACAGAACAATCACTAGCAAATAAATTGAAGAGATAATCAAGTCACCCTAAAAATAAAAACCCAGGACTAGATGATTTTTCCAGTGAGTTTCACCAAACCCTCAGAGAAGAATTACCTATTCTACTCAAACTCTTTCAAAACATTGAAGAACAGGGAACACTCCCAAACACTCTCCATGAGGCAAACACCAAAACGATAGCAAAAGCTGACAAAGATGTCACCTAGAAGGAAAACCACAAACCAATATGTCTAATGAACATAGATGAATAAGCCTAATAGACCTGTTTTTAAGTGGGATTTCTTTGCAGGTTATATAGCATCTTTTTGGTATTTTTTTGTAGAATGGTTTTGTGGTGATAAATTCCTTTAACTTTTGTTATTGGAAAAGATTTTAGTCATTCCTTTTGTTCTGAATGATAATCTTGCAGGGTATAGTATCCTAGGTTGAAAATACTTTTCTTTCAGTCTTTTGAATATGTCATGCTATTCCCTCTTGGCCTGTAGAGTTTCAGTTGAGAAGTCTCTACAGTCTTTTGGGGGCTCCTTTGTATGCAAATCATTTTTATCTGGACGCTTTTAAGATTTTTTTCTTTATCTTGTATGTTTCACATTTTAATGAAAATATGTCTAGGTGTAGATCTCCTTGGGTTTCTTTTGTTAGGGACTCTTTGAGCCTCCTGGGTCTGGAGGCTTGCTTCATTCTTCAGGTTAGGGAAGTTCTCAGCTATTTCTTCCTATACAGTTTCCTTTCCTTCTGTCTTCTTCTGGGACCCCTATAATGTGAATGTTGTTTCTTTTGGTGTTATCCCATAGGTTCTGAATGCCTTCTTCATTTCTTTGCATTCTTTTATCTCTTTGCTGGTTTGCTTGAGTGCATTCCTTTGCCCTATTTTCTAGCTCACTGATTCTATTGGAGGCTTCATCCATCCTATTCTTGAGTCCCTCTATTGGTTCTTTAGGGCCGCTGTTGTGTTCTTTATTTCCTTGACATCTGTTTTGAGCTGCTTCATTTCTTCTCTCCTTTTTTGTGGTTCTTTTTTTCTTTCTCTGTTGTTTTCTTGATTTCCATAAGTATGTTCATCTCTGTTGCTCTAAATTCATCCTCAGGTAGTTTGTAGATGTCTGTTGTATTTAGATATTCCCCTGGGTTTTTGATTGGGTCATTTCACAAATATTTATCTCTGTCTCTGCTCTCTTTGTCATTCTGCTTGTTTCTGTGGATTAGGTTTCCCTGCAATGATGGCCTTGTGTTAGGGTATTGACTTGTACTGGGTAAGTTTGGATATTGGTTTGGACACAGGGATTTCTTGAGTTTTGTGGCATCACCACTGGTTGGATTGTTGAAGTTCTTAGGTGGGCCCTCTGTTGCTGGCAGAAAGTTCAGTCTGTAGGGTTGGAGTTTGTGTGGGGCATGCAGAGCCTTCCCCCAGCATCCCAGCTCCCAACCGCAATGACCACCTGCCATTGGCCCACTATTGGCAATCAGACTGCAGTTTCACCTCCACCCAAGAGGTGGCTATAGTGGTGACTCTCCCTCTGGGAGAGACTCTTCTTCCTTTAAGCCTGAGGGCAGAATTTCTGATGGGTGGGTCTGGCAGCTTTGGGGAAATATGGTGGGAGTGAGTGGGGGTGGGTGATCCCCTAGCTGCCTTCTGGTTTGGCAGTGCCCAGCATAATTTTCTCGTCAGGCCTCCCGTCAAATCACTGGGGTTCTGGTGCTGATCTACCCTGTGCCTAGACCCTCTCTCCTGGTTCCATGTCACAGTCCCGCTGGCTGACTGCTGCTTTCGAGATTCCTGGGAAGGTTGGTTCTTGCCAAAGTTCCACCCCTTCTGGCATGCCAGAATCCTGAGTCTGAGTCTGCACTATCGCTCTCAACCCAGATGTTTTCACCAACTCTTTGTTGTGATTGCTGGTGTGTCTCTACATCCTCTCTGCCTGTTTGTCATCAGTGTTTGTTTCTGGAAAATGAGTGAATTTCCAGATGCTTTGTGGGGAGGACATGAGTCTCTCCTACTAGGTCGTCATCTTCACCAGAAGTTCCAATGTACTTTTTAAGGTATGAGGAATTCATAGTCCAGTGATAGAGACAGTTTTTAGCAAAAACATAAATAATGTGCCGATACAACACAGGAGAATAGTTGAATGCTGTAAGAGAAAGAGCAGTATCCTTTGAGGCATGATAATAGTGTTGACATTACTTAAGTTTATGGGGTCAAAGAGCACTTCTTTGTGGAAGTTACATTTAATTCAAGATCCGGAAGGAGGTAGAGTCTTTAGCTAGGTAAAGACTAGAGAGAATATCATATATAAAGACCAAGGATAGGAAAGAGCTGTTCTTGGTGGAGGAAATAAAAGAACACCAGAATGAACAGAGCCTGTCAACAAAGAAGAGTGAGTACTTTGTGGGGATGAAGTTGCAGGAAGAGGCAGAGAAAGCTTGGATAAAGCTTTGGAGACTAGTGCTTTTAATGGTAGTCTCTAAAAGATATGATCATGTCCTAATCCTTGGAACCTGTAAGGGTGACCTTACTGGAAAAAAAAAAGGTCTTCACATATGTAATTAAGTTACATGAGATCATCCTGAATTATTTGATTAGGCTTTAAATTCAATGACAAAGTGTTCTTATAAGATACATTAGAGGAGATAAGAAGAAAAGCCATATGAAGCCAGAGGCAGAGGTTGGAGTGAGGGAGCCACAAGCTAAGGAGCTCTAGAGGCACCAAAAACTAGAAGAAGCAAGCAGTGAATCTCTTCTAGACCTTTAGAGGGAGTATGGTACTGTTAATACCTTGATTTTGGACTTCTGGCCTCTAGAACTATGAGAGAATACATTGGTCTTGTTTTAAGCTTCAAAGTTTGTGGTAATTTGTGATGGCCATCATAGGAAACTAAGACAGTGGCCTATTTTAGGATTTTGTTTTGAGAGTCATGAGAAGTTGATGAAGGATTTTAAATAAGGGAATGACATGATCAAATTATACTTCAAAAAGATCACTCTGACTACTAATATGGAGATTGAACTATACAGAGAAATCAACTAGGATCTACTGTAGTAATATCAGGAGATGATAATTTTCATGCTAGCCTGATGGTCTGAGAAAGAGAAATTTGAGAGTTTTAGCATATAGATGGCGTTTAAAGTCATGGCAAGTATATAGAACAATGGAGACAAATGACCTATGTCTGAGTCTTAAAGATCTCTAGCCTTTAAATCAAAAGAGCAAATAAAATAATCTCAGAAGGAATAAATAGGAGCAAGGAAGATAAAACCGTTACAGTCAGGTATCATGAAAACCAAGGTCTAGAGTAGGGAAGAAATAGTGAGAGACAGTGTTAGTCATTTGAGAGGGGAGGAGGTAACTGTGACCATATTGAGACAATATAAAGACATATAGATGATCCATATGAAATTAATGATCATTAATTTAGAGCGTTTCCAGTTTGTCTACAGGTGTGTCTAGCTAGCTTCTGGCACAGATAGTGTTCGAAAGGG
Source organism: Solenodon paradoxus (assembly GCA_004363575.1). NCBI lineage: Eukaryota > Metazoa > Chordata > Mammalia > Eulipotyphla > Solenodontidae > Solenodon > Solenodon paradoxus. Next base: position 58,579 of record RJWH01000025.1, read on the forward strand.
CAAAGTGCTTGGGATTTTACCAGGGGAATTTGGAGGAAGGGGAGGGTATGAGAAAAGAGAAATTCGATAAGGAGAGAAATGACTTGTAAATTGAAGAGTGCAATGAAGATAGTGAAAGCCTCAATGGAGAACATAGGTCAGTGGATTGGAGTTCTGGATGAGATGGAAGCTCCTGACAAGTGAGCTGTAAGAAAGCACATTGTCAGATGATGGTGGGTTTCAGTTAGTGATCAGTGAAGTGTTCAGATTCTGCTGGTGACCAGATCCAGGGTGAGTGTGACCACAGAGTGTGTTACTAAGGAAACGTGGAAAGTCTTTGGAGAATCTCCGTTGTCTCTTTGGTCTCATATGTTCTTCATTGCCTCACTTACTTGACTGACTCCTTGTCCTTGATGCCTCCTTAAATGCCACTGATGACTCCATCTAAATGAAGTATTCTATCCCCATGCAAAATTTTCATTATGATTTCCTACTTTGTCTTCCGTGTCTCTTCGCACAATTTTAAATACGTTTATGAACTTGTTGTGTTTCCCTTTCTCTGTTTGAATTTAAGCCCTTAATTTAGAAATTTCACCTGTTTTGTAACTTAGGACTTCTCCCCCACCCACCCACGTTGCCTTAGATGTCTTAGGGGTGAGGTATTTGTTGAATGAACTAGTAATAGCTGCAATTGAAACAGCAGAAAACTATGACCTGAAGTAGGTTAAATGTGAAAGTGATTGTCCTTTGATAGATTTCAGGAAACCTGGTGTCTCCAAGTAGAGTCAAGGTTTAAGTAGTTAAGGAGGAAGGACTTTTCAGAGAGGAGGGAATGGATTTGAAAACTCATCTGGTAGGTGTTTGTCTGGCCCCATAGAAGCTGTGGGAAGGAAAGAAGGCATGGTTACCAAGGTCAACAAAGGGTATTTTCAGAGCATAATGGGAGTGAGAGTGCACATTGATTAATGACAGAGGGGCTTCAGGCTTAAACTTCTGGTCATGGCTGGAGGAAATAGAAACGTGAAGTGTGGTGGATTTATTTGTGATAGCCTCTTGGAAGATGGTGAGCTCTTGGGTTTCAGAGGTTGGGTTGGGAGATGTTGAAAGGGGAGAAGGGAGAGAACAGTGTTGCCATTCCTTTTTATGGATGCAGAAATGCAAAGTTCAGTAACTTTCAAAAGCTATGTAGCTGGTAAGCAGCAAAGTCTGGCCAGCACAATCTGGAGTCTGATTCTGGAGTCATCATGCTGTTTTCATTACATCAGTCTTTTCCTGGAAGGCCATGCTTAAGTTTATTCAAATATTAGGAGAGTTTAAAAGTGTGTCCACATGGCTTACAGAATCTCAACTGTGCTTTAAAAGCTTCAGTTTCAATTTAAGTAATTTTAACATGTTAATTGGACACACACACACCCCACTTTGCCCCCCGTCCCACACACAATTTTTCCTTCAGGGCAACCCTGGTATTGACTCAGTCACTATTTAATGAGTGGGATATTGGTAAAATAAATATTGATGAAGAACAAGTCAGTTTCTTCTTTTGTCACTAAATAAAAACAGAATGAAATTTGGAATTTTTAGTTATTTGCCTCACAATGAAACCATAATAAAAGTTTATGAAAAATTATTTTTCTATTATAATTCTTGATGGCAACCTAAAGTGTTAAAGCAATCTGGTGCATACACTGCAAAGCACCAGCAGAATGAGATATTTCTCTAATTTCAAGGTATATCAGAATTAACTGAGAAACTGGTCAAAAATTCAGATTCCAAAAGAATATAACTTACTAGAAACATGCGTTTTAAACAAGGTACCCAGTACTTCTGGTGGGTAGTCCATAAACTAAATGTATTTTCGGAAACCTGAGTTACTGGTTAAATGCCCAAGCATAGGAGTTTGATAGAACCAGGCTAAAAATGAGGCTCTACTATTTTCTATCTCCATAATCTTGAGCAAATTACTTAACCTCACCAAGCATTATTACCTCATGTGTAACAGGGGGAGTACCCACCTTGTCGTGAGGATTAAGTAAATGAATACTAATGAAGTCCTTAAAACACTTAGCTCACAGTAGAAACTCAGTGAAGATTTGTTGTGGTTGTCATTCCTCATAGACATGTGGAATTTGAATAACTTAAATTTCTCCAGAATGTCATTTTACTAAAGATTCTTTTTATAACACCCACATGTTCTTCTAGACGATGCTTACATGACCCGATTACTTAGGGTCAGCTAGAAAGGAAAAATGCTTAACTATTCTCTGTACAGTATAGCAACATTTGTAATGATACAATACCAACCCTCAGTAGAATAGACTGGTTAAATAAATTAAGGTGTAGCTACACATAGAGTACTATGCAGCTATTAAAAAGAAGGCAGATTTCTGCCTCCAGACGTGACAGTAATGGTAACCAAATGTGTCCTCCTACTTAAAAACAACTATAAAACAAGACACTGCATAAAGTAACCATTGTCAGGCATCGGCAACAGAGATGACAAAACTGGGGTCCTTACAAGAAGAGAAGCACATGCGTGAGCCCCTCTACCCCATAGCCTTGGCTTTCTTCCTGTGAGCTCTCTTCCGCTGCCCAGCAGAGGCCATAGTTCTGGCTGTGACAGTGCTGAGATGTGCGTGGAAGGCTCTCTGAGAAGTTGTCGCTCAGCATAGTAGTCAGTAGCCACAGAAGTCTGGTGGACAGCAGGGTGGGTGGTCATCGTAGTTTTTTGAGGGCTGAGCAGCACCTGTGTGCAGCTGAGAATCTCTGAGGTCTCACTGAGTCTCTGGGCTGGAGAGGAGTGGTGATCCCCGTGACCATGCACAGCTGCATGTTCCTGGATCTCCAATTGGGATCTCTAACTGGTAAGCACCTTAGGCATGTAGTTGAGAAACCTGGGAGGCCCAGCCTAAGGAATCAGGACCACACCTGAAATGGAGGACATGCCCTTAAACTAAGTTCAAAAGGGAAGTAGATCTACCCTAACAATGAATAAAGGCAATTCTGATAAGATCAAAAAGGAGTGAAGACTGATTCCTGGACTCTGGTTAGTAGAATTGCTTTTGGCAGATGTATAGGTTAGTAATTCTAAAATTGCTGTTCATGCACTCCAGCTTAAACACAAATGTACTGAGCATAATGGAAGCTGGGTTTTTTACTGTGGAAAAAGAAAGTTATAAATACTGAAAGAGGAGGGTCTAGCATGTATTCAATGGTGTTAGAATGGAATTGAGTTATTAGTCTGAACTCATTTTTATATCTTTATCTTTATGCCTACACATAGATACAACTTTCTATTTATGTCTAATTTCTTAGTTCTGCCCACTGAGATTTCTCTTTATGTCTTATTGCTTAGCTCTGTTCACTGACATGCTGGTAGCAATGAGTAAACTTAGTCCCTAAAACTTCATTTTTAAATACCATTCTCCACTAAGAGGAAGCAGAATTTCTTCGGGGGTTGGGGGTGGTGGGAAAGGGGAAAAGGCCAGTTCCAGAACTGGGCGGGGCAAGTGCATGTTGAATCATCTTGTAATTCTTGAAGTTAATTTAGGGCTTTCTCAGCCAAATCTGAAAAGTATGAAAATTAAAGTAAATAATGATAGTTATGGATAGTAGCCCACTGAGTAAAATAATCTGAGTCAACACTAACATAAATAAGTAAATGAATAAATAAAGAAAAGGGAAGATTCTTCCTTATAATAATAAACTGACAAATTGAATATTAGTTAACTAACTAAATCAACTACTAGTTAATATAATGCTGAGTTAATTAGTAAATTATAAAAAATGATGGTTTGGCGAATCATTAAAATATGCTAAAATTATACGTGACTGTTGAGGAAGAGAATATTTACATAATCTTAGATTATCTCCCCTCAAAAACTTACTAATCATGAAGGGAAAAGTAATTTTGCAAGGCAAAAATCCTTAAACACAGTGGCTGAAGTTAATCCCACTAACAGTGGATAAAATCTCGTGTTCCCTAATGTGATGCACTGATAAGGGCACAATGTAGCTTTTGTGAATTGTTACCAAATTTATATATCCTTAATCTGAGCATGAGGAAATATCAAAAATAACTGAACATATTACAATAATAACAGGGTTGTGGTCCTCAAGAATATCAAGGTCAAAAAAGACAAAGAACGACTAACAATCTTTCTAGCTTACAGGAGGCTAAAAACATGAGGCAGTTAATGCAATGCATACTTGGAATTACATCATAGACTTGGGAAAATAGCTACAATTAGCCAAATTTACACATGGACTGTGGATAGATAGCAATATATTAAATTGTTCTTCCATTTCTTGATTATTTAGTGTACGATGTTCTATCCAGTGAGTGTGCTTGCTTTTAGAAAATTCATACTGAGGTGTTTTGTAGTAAAGAGATATTATATTTCTAACTTTGTTTCAAATGGCTAAGAAAAAATAAGCATTTATAGAAGTGTTTTGTCTTAGAGAGAGAATAATGAAGCAAATGGACAAAATGCTAACCACAGCAAAAGCTAATGTAGAGGATATATGTTATTTCTTGTACTTCTTCATAACTGTTCTGTAGTCTTGGAGTTATCAAAATAAAAATTTATCAAAAATAAGAGAAGAGGAGAACTAGGCAGCTCTGTGAACTAACAGTGCATCATCTCCAATATGTTATACCAAGAGGGCTGGGAGAAGGGAGGATAGAGGCAGAATGCAGAATGGCAGGTGTAGCTTGCTTCCATTTGTATAACAATACATGTGCATAGATACACATATTTGTTTCAGCATGTAGGATAATCAAGAAAATGGTTAGCACTGGTTGCCTCTAGGAAGGGGAACCAGGTGACCAAAGACTAGAAGATTTTTGAGACTTGCGTAATGTTGGAATTCCGTACCAATAAAAAAAAAAATTTAACAGCAAACACACAAAAAAATCACGAAAAACCATATTCCTGACAGAGCAAATCTTTAACTGACTGCAGTGGATTATGGTGAAATCAATAGGAGGGGGCTTGGGTTGACTAAAGGAAGTTATTGCTGCTAAGGTGACGCCACTGTTGGCCATTTGGACATGACGGAGAGCAGACATGCTGTGCATGGGTATCAACCCAAAAGGCAAAGCACTGGCTTAGGTGAGCATGACTTTGTTCATTCTTTGTTAGAATGAGTATTTCTTGAAACAATGGGTTGTTATTTTAGAATCTAAGTATTGTTTTTCAAATGGGCTGATTTGCCAATTAACCTTTTCTCTTAACTTCCTCTCTTTGACATTTTATCTCAAAATAGACCAGTCAGATAATGACTGGTATAAGCATTGACATTTTAAATTATGTGATAATGTTTATTTAGGGAGTGGTTCAGTGGAAATATATGAAAGCAAATTCCAGGTTGACACAGTACAACATTGACATCAGTAAGCAAATACGTTTTATTATCACAGTATTAGGCTTTGGTGGATTAAGGTTACGGAAGTAAGGAGGAAAATATAGCATTGGTTTTCATAGTTTTATTAAGAATACAATCCTTCTGGTCCTTGTTCTACTATTAGGACCCTCTAAACTGTCACTGAGTTCATGAATCAGTTGTATATATGTAACTTTCACCACCATCTCCCTCTCATTTTCTCCTCAACTCACACCATTTTAGCTTTGATTCTTCTATTCAGTGAAGCAATTCTTACTGCCAAACCAACATTTGATCCGTGGGCCCATGGCTGACTACATGGCCACATGATCTACGCAGTCACACAGGTCCCTATGCTTCGTTTAATGTCCTGCTCTCGCTCTCCTGCAATTCATTTCTTAAAACTTGAGATAACTTTGATTTGCAAAATAATATAAGTTTTAGACGTGCAGGTTCACTCTTCATCAAATGTATAACACATCACACCCACCACATTTCTAGTAGTCCTCCGCTGCTGTCCATTGGACCCCTACTACTCTTTGTTCCCACCCCTCTGGTAACCTCAGTTCTGTTGGCGATGTCCAAGGGTTAGCTTTTTTGTTTTGTTTTGTCCGTTCCTTTGTTTTGTTTCTTTATATTTCACATATGAGTGAGATCATCCAGTCTTTCTCCTTCTGATTCACTTCACTTAGAATAATATCTTGAATTTCTTAATTCTTCTACAAGGGTCCCCACATATACATTTTATACTGGCCCCCACAAATCATATAACTGGTCCTTTTCAGACCTCATCTATTAAATATCTTTATTTTATTTTCAGTTTTTAATATATTATCGACACTGATGCTGCTAAACAGTAACAAAAACTATGCATTTATATCTACATTGCATTAATACTACATCTCAGTGTTTTCTGTGTGCCAAGCATAACTTGCAAGTATTCTTTCACTTAATGCTGTAAATGTCTCATTTTGAGCTAAAGGATTATGTCATATCTTTTTGTATATCTCGTTTGCAATGTAATACATTAAAACTCAGGGTCTCAACTGTATAAGGCATATGAAAATTCAGTCTTTCCCTATTTTGTCTTTGTTTTCCCTGTTTTATCTATTTTAACCAGAGTTAATTTCAATCCTGTTATGAATATTTAATAATTTGATGAGCTGTAGTAGAACATCAGTTTTTTCTACTTAAAAACTGGGATACTATACAGCAGATAGCTTGAAATTTATAAATTCATTTTAGCTGTTTCACATGGAAATAAAACATAAGCTAAGTCTAAATTAATTTCTTCTATGGCTAAAAAACCCAGGTTTTCACTGACTATATTTTTCTTCTAAGAATAAACTATGTATTCATGCTTATAAATTTGCACTTTTTCTAAGTATTCTGCAATCAACTTAGTGATTCTCATTAACTTGGTTCTTATAATGAAGGCTATTTGGGGGCTCTATGTGTATACATATGTGTATGTTTATATACATATGTGTATGTTTATATACATATGTATATATGTGTATATACACATATGTATGCACATAATCAGGTTTGGGGGAAAGAGATCTATCTTTCATTTGTTTATTTGTTCATTATTTGTCTGAATCATTTATTTCTACTATTGACTATATCTATTTTCCTTTACTTTTTTTTTGAGAGGAGACAACGAAGAAGCATTTTAAATAAAGGGAAAGAAGGAGGGTGGGAGGGAGGGAGGCAAGGGTGAAAGCACTTTTCTTTATATGCTTATTTATTTTGCTTGTTCTCCTGACCTCAGATCTCGAATGTGGGTCCTTGGGCCTTAGGTGGTCTATGCCCCAGTCTCCAGTGTGGAGCCTGAGCCACCAGGGCACACCTGTTTTCTTTGTCTTTAGGTCTCTGACTAATGTGTGACACACAGAACTCTTAAATAATTATAAAATGTCATAAGATAACAGAAAGATACTTTTGAGGTATTTCTATTCAGCTATAAAAGACTTTACTGGGTCAACTGACATAATTGGAATATAGTTGGTAGCCTATGATAAATTTCCTGAAAATGATAGCTATGTTATGTGTATCTCAGAGAATATCTTTATTCTCAGAAAAACACATTGAAGCATTAAGAATGAAGGTGCCATGCTGACGTATTTATTTACTTCCAAAGGGCTCAGGAAACCTAGTATGTGTATATACACATGTACACATATGTTCATGTAGAGAGCATAAATAAATGCAAGAACCAACTATAAGCCAAAGGAGGCAAATATTCCAATAGGTCAATCTGATAAAGGCTGTATTAATGTTCTTTATACTAGTCTCTTAAGTTTTCTGTAAGTGTGATATTATTTCCACATAAACTGTTTAAGCCCTCTCAGTCCTCCCAACACAAAGTTAAGTAACTTTCCCAGTCACCCTGAGAGTCCTAGGCAGAACCGACCCCTTGTTCTGTATTCTCCAGTGCACTGTGTGCTGCTTTCTAGTAAGTTAGTAGTCGTTGAGCTCTGACTGAATACGAGGATCAGGAATCTTGCTCCGGACACAGTTTAGGACACAGCTAAGCTTGCACATTAGCCATACGGTTTTGGTTTCCTTTAAAAGTATTTTTGTTACTACCTGGTCAGTCTTACAGCCTCTTGCCCCTCTGTTATCTGGACGCCTTGATACTAGATACACCGCCCATTGTAATGAGACATGCCTGCATTTGCATTTTAACAAACAGTGGTTTAATTCTTTTTTTTTTTTTTTTTTAAGCTACTGGTTCTTGGGATACATTTCTCATGCTATGGAATTTCAAGCCACAAGCACGAGCTCTCAGATATGTGGGTCACAAGGACGTTATAACCAGCGTACAGTTTTCCCCACTTGGAAACTTACTGGCATCTGCTTCGAGAGACAGAACCGTCAGACTCTGGATTCCTGATAAGTAAGAGAAGCTCCTCATGTGCTCTGGATTTAGAAATGTGAGAGAAAACGGGAAGAGAGCTATTTTTCTTGTACTTCTGGGAAATGCCTAGACATCTAGATACCTGTACTATACTTAGTCTGAGTCATATACACCCAAGATGTACTGCCCTGATTAGAAAGTTAAACTCTTTCATGCCATCTTCCCCTCATCTTTAACTGATAATATGGCCTCTAGTATCTGAAAACTATTTCTAACTATGAAAATATGCTGAACATGTCTTTTTTCTTTTTTTTTGGAGTTGAGGGAGAGTGGCGTTATCTACTCATGTATCTGATGTAAGTTTAAATTGTTTCCCCAGAGTCATACAGATTAATATGTATAATCAAAGTTTTATAATTATATTAACTTCCTAATGCCCGTTTATGTATCCCTTAGGACTTTTTGATCCCTATTTGAAAACCCCTGTGTCAGAACTATTCTTCGATGCATTATTATTAATGATTGGTTCCAGAATTCCCATGTTAAAGAAAATTTCTGGCTCAAATATGAATCATTCCATTCATGTAAGGGCCTATCCTGCTGTAACAAACCTTACTAGTAGAGTGTTTTAAAACTCTTGGTAGTACATATATTTTAAGCAATTATCAATCTATGATTTTTAAAGTGTTTTTAAACTCCTCAATTATTTTAATTTTCAAACATACGTAAAAATGGACGGTGTAGCACATTACCTCTCCCACTCTGTAAGACTGAACAGTTTTCAATTTTCTCTCAGTCTTGTTTCATCTCTTTCCCCAGCTTTTTTTTTTCTTTTGGAGTATTTTTAAAGCAAGTCCTACATATTTAGAATAAATTCCCTCATAGCATTTCCTTCCATAAAGAGTTCAGAGAATAAGAATCAGCATTTTCTTGACTCTATTGTGGCAGGATCATTTGTGGTGTATAACTGGATGGACCCTGGCACTTTTGCAAATGAAAGCGCGTTCCTGCAACATTTCCCTTCCAGTGGGCACCTTTTCCCCCTCTGCCACCACCCAAGGGAAACTCCCTGCTGAGAAATCTGAATATTATTCTGATAGTAGCAAACACTACTGAAGAGACTCAGTATATCACAACACTGTGGATGGCACAGTAGAAGAGAATTGTATGGGAGGAGACTGACCTGACATTTGAAAGGGAAAGCATTTTCTAAAATCTTGGACTTTGGGAGCATAAGACTATGGGTTTTACTATCTTTGACACAACAGGACCTCTATTTTCCATGACTAATTCCAGGAAATTTCAGTGACTGGAATGTACGAGAACAGATGAGCTTAAAGCAAACGAAATCATTAATGTGTACTGGCTAATCTAAATATAACGATCAGACTTCTCGTAGATGTCTCTAGTTCTGATTTCGAAATCATACCACAGCCGGGCCAGGGTGACAGTGGATCATGGCAGTGGGAAGGAAGAGGTTGTATCCATTGGTTATTTGTTGCTGCATAGCGATCTTGAAAACTTAGTAGCTTAATACAGTAGTTATCATTTCTCGCAATTTTGTGACTATCTGAATGGTTCTTCAACCCTATTTGATGTTGCTGCTACTCATGAGGATTTATTAAGCTGGCAACAGAGCTGGCAGGTTCATCGCCTCACTAATCCCTGGGGCCCTGGTGCTGGCTGTTGGGTGGGGCACCTCAGTCCTCGTCCTCCGTATGCCCTCTCTTCAGCTGGAGAAGGACCTCCTTACAGCATGGCGGCTGGCTTCTAGGAGAGTAAAGGGGAAGCCGCTAGACCTTTTAAGGTTTAGTCCTGTGTACAGTGATCAAAGTAAGTCACAGAATCAGCCAGATTCAAAGGGAGGAGTAGTATCTGTACACAAGGATGAGGGGAATTTGGGGCCACTGGATTTGTAGGTAAATACCACAGGCGGATATGGGAAGGCTAAGAAGGAACAGCAGATCAAGTATGGAAGTTGGTCTGGCTGGGAGTTTATCCAGTGGGCAGCCAAGAGAATTTGAGAGGAAAGGGTAGGTAAATATGTGGGCGGTAGAAAGACTATGTTAAATAAAGCCAGGTGAGGAACTAGAAACCAGTTAAGCACCAACACAACAAACACAAGGCACTGGTATCTTGGTTTCTTCTGTGCTTCCTCTTGAGATCAGATCCAGTAATTAGGCCAGCCTCCAGGTGAGAGGAAGTTCCTTTAGAAAGAAGTAAAGCAGGCCAGTCTATGGAGCCTGGAATTTAGAACTAAAGATCAGGACAGATTTTGAAGATAGTGTCTCTTGACTTCCTGGTCACAGCAGGAGCCAAGTCTTTTCTTTGTTTTTTCTAGTATTTATATTTATACTTGAATTGAGGCCAAATTGTACTCCTGACTGCTACTCACAGAACTTTTCCCTGAAACCTCACTGAACTAGTCCCTGAATGCGCCTTCCTATTTTTTAAATATTAAATTCAGTTATTCCTGGCATAGTAATCATATCTGGTGATAGAGGTTTGTGGCAAAGTCACCTTGCCTTCTAAAGGCCTCTGGAAGGGTAAATTGGTGTTCATCCAAGAACCTTTAATTACTGACTCTCCCCCATGATATTCAACAAAATATACTGAGTTATTTTTATAGGCCTGACATCAAGCTAAATGTCCATCTTTTATGTTATCAGTCATCATTCCTGTCTTCAAAAACTTAGTACTTAATTGGAGCAAAACAGGTCTGTTTAAAAAATGCTATATAATGTAATGTGAAAAATAGATGGGAAGCAGTTAAGCCTGTTTCGGTTGGTCAGGAGTTTTGAGGGCAGGTATGGGAGATAGTCTAATCAGAGGAAGCAGTCAGTACAGAGGCAGAGGTGTGTTTGAAACACTGGGACTTTTCTGAGAGTACAGAGTTGAGTGTAGTAGCAAGAGGTCACTCCAAGGAGCTTAAGTGTTGTGCTTTTTCTTGGAGAGCAGCCAGCGATGTTAATGGTGGGATTTGCATGCGGGGAGTACGCTTCTAGAAAGTAATGAGCACAGTATGTAGGTTACTGGAGTGGGATAAAGGATCAGAGTGGGAAGACTAGTTAAGAAGCTTTGCAATTATCCAGGTGAAGGATATTGCGGGTATAGCTACCTTAATACAAGCATAGCTGGGATAGAAAGAAGAGTAGGGATTCAAAAGATATTTAGGAAGTGATCATGATATGATTTGTTGACCTCTTGGATGTGGGAGGAGATGAAGGAAGAGAAGTTGAGTGAGTTCCAGGCCTCTGTAAATTCTGTTGCCAGATCTTTCCCACCAGTTATGGCAATTTTTCCCATGAGGTACCCCCTGTTTAAATACAGTTTTCTGGTGGAAACATCGCTAGGTCTGGATGCAGTAATGTGAAAGTGCCTTGGGAATTGAGGAATACTGACACAGAATAGTAGATTGCAAATGAAGTCTTGTAACTCCAGTGCTATGTAACCTACCTGACTATTTTAACATTTTTTCCTCCTGTTTCTCCTTAGATACCACACACTATTTTCTCCAACTTTTCTCCTATTCTCTTTTTCCCACCCTTGCCAAGAAAAAAAAAAAAAAAACCTGAAATTTCAAGGTATTGAGATTTGAAGTGTTGTTTCCATGTATTCTTTGTTTTGCTTATGAGTATAAGATTGGGCGTAGGGGTGAGTATGGCCTTAGAGTCACACTGGGGGTCTCAGTTCTCCTTACTGGTGTGTGGAAATTCAGGTGGGAACAGGAAAGTCAGATCCTCTAGGGACATTCTATTTTGAAGCAAATGACATAGGGTCATCACCTTCCCGACCCCGACAACCAGTTCATATACTTGCATGAGACCTCATTTTGAAAACATTGCCCTGGAGAAACTGATCTAATCAGTCTCAGCTTTTCTAGGTTACAGGCTCTTTCAGTTACATACTGCTATTTTTAGAGAACAACAGGAACTTCAAAATGCAGTTAGATATTTATTCAAAATATTTTTTCTCTGATTTCCATTTAAAACAAGAACATTATGGAATTGGGACCATTAGGGTCTTGTTAAGTATCAGTTGTTATTTAAAGTTACAGAACCAGTTCGAAACAGTACTAGTGAAGAATAAAGTTGAATATAGTCTTTTAACACTTTAGTCTTTCTGAGGGTTACAGCATTTTCTATGTTTTCAAAGTCCGTATACTGATTAGATATTGATTGTAATTAAATGAGCTATAAATGTGAATCTTTATTTCCAGGAGAGGAAAATCCTCTGAATTTAAAGCTCATACAGCTCCAGTTCGTAGTGTGCACTTCTCAGCTGATGGCCAGTTTCTAGCTACCGCTTCTGAAGACAAGTCTATCAAAGTATGGAACATGTGTCGCCAGCGTTTCTTATACTCCTTGTACCGACACACACACTGGGTGCGCTGCGCCAGGTAAGTGCAGAACTTTCGTATAAAGATCTCCACATTTTTCCCCTGCTACAGTCCATGTTTGCCACCAACTCCCAGGAAAGAGAGCTGATGGTAAATTCTTTCATGAATTCATTCAGCAAATATATATTGTGTACCTGGGAACACACAGTGTTTATAACAGTGGCAAACAAAATAGTCAAAAAATGCCTGCTCTCATGAAGTTTACGTGTGTGTGTGTGTGTGTGTGTGTGTAAATGGTAGGTCAGATGGTGTTAAATGCTATGGAGAAAAACAGAGCTGGCTTGGAAAGGAGGCCACGTTTTTAAACAGGGTGTTTAGTGACTGCTTTATAAGGCGGGTGGCAGGGACCTAAAGGTGAGGGGTGAGTGAGGCTTGAAGATATTTGGGGAAGGAATGTCCTGGAAGAAGAAACAAGTGGGAAAACCCTGAGGTGAGGACCTGGTGAGTCTGAGGGCGTGCAAGGAAGCTGGTAGGAGCAGCACAAGAGAAGGAGAAGGAAAGGCCCAGAGGGAGCTAGAGCCAGGGTAGGAACCGCTGTGGCCCTCGCCCTGGGGAGATGAGATACCACCAGAGCCCACTCTTGTCTCTGGCCCCCATTTTTATAGGACAGCCCAGACCGTTTTGTGGAGTGAGGGCAGAAGCAGGGAGGTGTCGTCAGGAGGTGCTGCTCTAATTCATGCCCCAGCTTGGCCAGGGTGGTGGCAATGGGGATTTTCTAGAGGTGACAGATTCTAGAGTTTAAAGTGGTAGCCAACAGTACCTGATGTCACTTTGGATGTGACTGAGAAAGAGAGGAACCAAGAATGACTCCATAATCTTTGATCATGGTCCGTTGGGACAAGAACCAGCATAGGTGTTATTAACTGTCATATCAGCGATGGAGCCCTTTACGTTCCTAAGACATATTGCTAAAGTGCTTAAAGTGTACATCATGATTCCCTGTCAGAACTGTCCTGGGAGGGAAGGACTGCTGTTGTATTTTTCTCATTCTTGCAAATGGGGAAACTGACCTAAAGTTAGAACTCATCTAGTTGAAAGTGACAGAAACCCATAGAAGATTATTTTTCTCCTCTCAAGGTGATTAATAAGTTGACTCGTTTGATAATCTTGGGGTGGGAAGTGGAGACTAGAACCATGGACTCCAGTGCTCTTAGGTTTATTTCTAGGCCTCTCTCCATGTTGCTATATTCTCTCGATCAGCCTGGTGCCAAGGTCATTGCCAGCTCTAGGATGAAGTCTTCAAAACTCGTGGCAGGAGAGGAAAAGTTTCTTCCAACTCATTAGAAAAGGCCTTGTGTCCATCTCTTCTCCAGACAGTGCACTACTATGGATGTTTCAGTTTAGCCAAGTACCTGACTGAAGCCATTTGCCCAGCCAGGGAGGAAAGATTGTACGAACTTCCTGATAGTGCAGAGGAAGGACAGTTCTCACAAGACAGTGCTAGAACAGACGTGGACACTGGGGAGAAATAAACCACACAACCACGGCATTGTGCGCTCTATATGAAGCAATGTGCCGGGTGTTTCCAGATAGGATGTAGTATCTGCCCAGATCTGTCTGTCTTGCCTTACAGCCCACACTTTTACCTGTGTAATGTTCTCAATGGGATATTATTTCTCAGGATTCATTGATTATTATTTATGGTAACGAGTCTAAGAACGAAAAAGAAAATCATATTTTAATCAATAGTTTCTTGCCTCTATGGTCTCAGCTACTTTTAGGTCTGACCATCTCAGTATTATGTCTGTTATCCCATGTTGCTATATTATTAAGAACATAGACCCCCGTTCCTAAATATATCGATTAAAATTCCAGCCCTGCCACTTACTAGCTGTGTGATTTGGGAACTGTTACTCAGTGCCTCGGTTTTCTTACTTGTGAAAGGAGGAGGATGACAACAGTAACCTACCACATACGCTACCATGGTATTTAAATGAGTAAATGTGTATATAGTACATAGAATAGTGTCTTCCACATAATAACCACAAGCAAGTCATAGCCATCATCCTCATGACATTCCTGTACATCTAACTCTTACTTTTGATGATACCACATAACTCGAGTTGGTAATTTTTTCCTTAGGGAAATGGCAGGTGCGATGGTCCCAAAAGGCTTGTTCTTATTTATGAAATGATGTTATAAGTAAGAAGAGAAGGCTGAGGTCTGTCATTTAGTGGATTGGGCCCAGAGAACTATTAGAGGTACAGACAATGCGCTGGGTACTGACAACTTACTTCATTCCCACCATGTGCCAACTCAGGATGTGTTTAGCAGAGACTGGTTTTTGTTACCCTCACCAGGGAACTCAAAACGAGCAAAATATTGAATACTGATTTAGCTAATCAAGACAGAATATTTCATTTATATCTTTAATTATTAAATAGCTATTATTTATCCAGTATGCCCTATGTAACTGTATTTCCTTTCAAAAAGAATTTAAGGTGTTTTATAAGAGCATAATCTAATAATATTCATCAGTTATTGGAGGCAATGTGGAGACAATTCTACCAAGAACCATGTAACCCTGATTAGTACAAATTCAGAATGATGCTTAGCTCCAATTTCCTGAAGCTGAGATACTAATTGCATGATGGTGACTGAATTTCATTTTCTAACAAGAAGAAGGAATCTTGCCAAATTGTTCGGATTAAAGAAAATATTTCCTGGGTAAATTCTAGGTGTTACTTTGTTGTCCTTGTATGGAATCATTTATGTATAATATCAAAGTCAAAAAATAAGTAATTCTAATATAAGACAGGAGAATTTAAGAAAAGTTGAAAGGTTGCCAAAAATATGAAACTTTGGCCTTCAGAACACTTCCTTAGTAGGCACAGTCCCTGCCGTGCACCACATGTCTGTGCCGAGTGGTAAGCGCATATGGAAGAAAGACTCAGCCTTAGCTGCAAGGGCCTATTTTTATAGTTCAATGGGATAAAAAAGAAACCAAATCATTATGAAATGGCATATCCTATGGGATACTAAAGAGAAAAGGGAGTATGCGAATGAGGACTAGACTTGGGTGAGGAGAAGTCATGGAAGGACCTAGGGAAGGGAAAGGGAATAGGAGGCGACTGTATTTGGTCCGAAGGGAAGGGGATGACAAAATGGAGGGCAGTGACAGGAGTAAGCATGGTGACCTAAGAGACTGAGGGATTCTCTGGGAGCCCTGATTATTTTACGGTGGTCAAATACAGGAAATGCAGTGGAAAGACATAAGGAGGAGGTAGGCAAGGCTCAGGGTCTTAATGACTTTGGACTTCATCCTACAGGAAATACGTAGAAGGCTTAGAATGGGGAAAAAGCAGGATCATTTCCGAGTTCTCTACCATGTGCCCTTCTCCCAGCATGACTTTTCTGTTAGAGGACTGAAATGAGCTAATCCAAGATTTATATGCTTATCACACCACATCACTGCCCTTGAGCAAGTTCACGGCCTCTACAAAGAGGGAGATAAGAGGCTTTTCTCAGTGGCTTGTTAGGGGATGAGAATGACAAGTCAGTCCTTCAGTTGGGCAGTGCTGGTTAGGGAGTAGGGAGGAGCCACTAACATGTTCTCCCTTATCAATTCGAGAGAAGGCTGCTGTGGTGAAGCTCTGTGTTTGTGTCCGCCTCACATCTGTACCCCATTTTCTAGTAACGGTGCCTGCATTTTCTCTGAGCAGTCAGTCCTCCATGCCTCACACAGTCCCGCTGCCTGTCATGTGCTCAAATGGCCTATCTCCTGTTCCAGCAGTGGGCTTTCAGCTCAGGCTTGCCTTCCAGAACAGAGCATGTCCCTCCTGTCAGAGTTAGCGAGTTGTTGGCACCACAGTCCTGACTCCTGGGATTGCTGCCGTTAAGCTCATTTAAGCCTCTAGCTGCCAAGGGACACCATGGACAAGAACTGAGAATGATGCTGATTCAGGGGAGAACAGAGCTGTGGACTGAAGACAGAAGAAATTGCTGTCTAATTAGACGTCATGGTTTCTCGATAATAGGCATACCTGAAATATGCGTGTGTGAACGTGTGTGTGTACATGATCCTTAAAAATTTCGCCTTTTTTTTGGAAAAGGCATTTTCCTTAAAAAGCGATGGTAGAGCCGAGTTTTTGGAAAGTGGGAGTTACTCTTGCATCCGTTCATGACGTTGTTTTATCTCCATCCCCCACACCACTGCCTTAGTTTCTGGCGTCACTAACCCTCGTGACACTTTTATAGTGATATCCTAAATAATCTCCCTGAGTACAGGTTTGCCTCCCTTCCTTCTCGCTGCTCCACTGCCTCCAAGCGAAGTGAAGTGAAACCTGATCATGCTGTTTCTCAGGTTGTCACTTCAGTTACTCCTCCTTGCCTGGCATGTCTGCCCTGCCTTCATATGATGACCCTGACGTTTGTCCCTTTCACCATTTACTTTATTGCAGATATACAAGGTGCCCCAAGTGTGCAAGACTCTGTCATGTTCTGTGCCTTCTGCATGCTGCTGGCCATGTCTGGAATGTCCCTGATTCCACCCACCCTTTGCCAGCCTGCTCTGTATCTTTTCCTCCAGGAAATGTTTTCTGACCGCCCCCCACCCCGCCCTGCCAAACTTATTAGGACTCCTTTCTGCCACCACATCACCCTGCTATGAAGTCTATCAGCTTAGGCTACTCTTTCCTGTTCGACTTTGAATTACAAATGTTTTATTCAATTTGTAGTCCCCTACCACACTTTTAAATTCAGTAGATATTGCCAAAGGAAAACAATAAACGAGCATACTAGTGATAAGCGCACTGCAGAAAAGTAGCGTAGGGTGACCAGACAGAGCGCTGGTATTGGGAGATGCTCTTTCATGTATGGCGGTCAGTGAAGTCATGTCTCCTAAGGTGACACTGACTGAGTAAGAGAGCTAGTAAGACGGGTATGTGGGGAGAGGACTTGAGAGTCAGACTCAGTGTGAGAAGCAGTGTAGAGTGTTAGTTATAGGGTGGGAAGCCTCCCAGGTGTGCAGAAATGTGCATCGTATGACTCCATGGGACCTTGTCCAAGTAGCTTTGGTTTTATGGGCTCCTTCAGGGAAGATCCGTTTTTGTGGGTTTTTATCAACTTCGGTAGTACTGTACATGTATGCATATTATGCATGGAGAGTGTTTCCGTGTCGTTAGTCCATCTTGATGGTTTGCTCAGTCCCTGGTCAGATTGAGAATTTTTGTATTCAGGGCCTCCAGTCTTAATGGAGTGTCTTTAGCTTGTTGATATGCTGTGGTTCTGAAGATTGTTTTAAAGGAAAGATGCAGGCAGGCTCGAAGGTGAGCAGGCAGGCAGGAAGAGAGAGGGGGAAGACGTGTTTTGTTTTTTCACTTAGTTATTCGTCTTAGTTGTTTCCCCTGGCCCTGGGTCTTGAACCTGGGACCTTGAATGTATGTGAACTGTGCCCACCGAGCTAACCTGCTAGTCCACCAGGCAGGCCTGAGAAAAAAAATGGTTTTAATCTGTTGTTTTCTTACTGTGTCGAGTAAGTAATTCATGTGAAATACTGCCGAGGCCTCTGGAGGAATGTCTTTGGTAAATCATTTAGTTAAAATTAATGAATAAGGATTTCATTTGGGGGACAACTTTCTATATACATGTTCCACAACATGTCTACAAGTTCTTCGTCACAGTTCTTTCTCACATGCTTGTTTTCATCTTCCTTCTGTGATCATCTTATTCAATTAGAGAGCTAGAGAACTGATAGGGCCCTACTGACCCCTCAGGCCCAGACTCCCAGAGTGTTTGGAGGCTTAGCATTGATGGGGGCATTCTAGTCAGACTTTTCCCCAAAGATCTGAAGGACCAGAAGTTCTATTTTCACTCAGAGGTGAGAATGCACAGAGAGAGAACACCAAGTCCTGCTTAATAAATTAACAAAGTCTTAAACATAATTCAGATGCAGTTTGCTTATTTCCATTGACAACACTTGCTTTCAAAAAGGTGCAAGAACATTTGCAGTTCTTAGTCAGGGACTCTTCCTTTATCGATAAAGTCTGAATAAGGGCTCCATGGATCTGGAAACTAAAATCAGAGAAATCATTGAAAAAATTATTGATGGAGAGTTTTCTTAGGTGAGTGATATGGCTCTATTTACACACACACACGTGCATGCGCACACACACACACACCCCACACACACATATACATCTTCCAACAAAACTGCATGATCTATTCTGCTGGTTAGATACTCTTTTTCCCTGGGCCAGACTGGAGCCCTGTTGACTGCTTTTGCTCTTGGTCTCTTGTGGTTGCTGGGCACTTCTGCTCTCTGCTCCCTGTTGACACACTACCTTGCAGTACTGTGGTACAGTATAGATCAGTTTCAGCAGAGAGATAGCCTAGAGAACTTTCCTGCAGAAGCTCAGTAGTATGTGGCCCTGGAAATGTGACTTTGGCTCCCTATAGAGTGGGTACAAAGAAGTACCTTCCTGAGGGAGGAAATTAAATAAGTTATGAAAATTAAACAGGCTAGTGAATGGAAAGTGTTGAGGGCAGCTATTAACTACCCTCTATTCCAGCCTTTTCTCCTAGGGGTTATAGTGGAGTCATCTTTAGGTTTTGTTCAGTCATTTCACACACTTGCAGTAGCATGTTTGGAGTTGCTAATACACGTAGCTACTATCATCCAATGAATAGATGTCATGTATTTAACTATCAGATGACAACTTTATTTCCAAGTACTTAGGTTTGATAATCTCTGTCTTTTAAATGGAGTGCTAAGTCCATTTGAATTTATGTAACTTGTCCTACAATTAGGTTTGTCTACCATCTTCATCTTTGTTTTTTCTGCTTGTCTCATTTTTTTTTTCTCATTTTCTTTTGAATGAATTGAGTATTTTAGCTCCTCTTTTGCCTTTTTAGCTTTATTCTTTTTTTTGTTTCATCATAATTTCTAGAGATAATATCCCTTGACATAGTACCTATACTTTTGATTTAATTTTATGTGTACAGATTTCAAAAGCTGCAGCTTACAAAAACATACCTCTATTCAACTCCGACAATTTTACTTCTGCATGTACTGTTAACCTATAATACATTAAGCAGTCATTTTCTTTTAAAGAAACAAGAGTCTTGTATTTTTAGCCCCATGTTTACTTCTTCCAGCACATTATTTCTTTATGCAGATCTGAGTTTCTACCAGGCATCATTTTCCTTCAGCCTAAAAAGCTTCAATTACTGTTTCTTATGGCAGAGATCTCCTGGTGATGAATTCTCTCAGCTTTTTGTTTATAATTTTTAAAGGACATATGGGCTGAAATGAGAGAAAAAAAGGATATTTTTGCTGAGATTCTACTTCAGTGGATAGTTTTTCTTTTAGCATTTTAAGATATCATTCGTTGTCATCGGTTAAGGGCACAGTCATTTTGTTACTCCTCTATGCATGTCTTTTTTTTCACTGTTGCTGTAAGATTTTTTTTAAATAATTTGACCATGATGACCCTACATAGGGTTTGTATATTTTTCTGGAGTTCACTGAACTATACGGAGCAATGAATTGATATTTTTGTCTTATTTGGAAACATTTTCTTTTTAAAAAAATTTTATTGCAATAACTTTGATTTTACACACTAAAATAAACTCATATGTGGGTTATCCATATGTGCAATTACTAAGATATATATCAACACACCCTGCCCTCCACCAAATCACCAAGTGTTCTTCACCACAGTCCAGTGGGCTCCGCCACCACTTGCCCGCTGTCCGAACGCCTCGTCCCATTCCCTATTGGTATCCTCAGTTCTATCTCAAGTGTTCAAGTGTTGGTTTTGTTTCATCTATTCCTTTGTTTGCTTGTTTTTTATATTCACATTCCATCTATGAGTGAGATCATCTGGTATCTGTCTTTCTTCCTTTGGCTTATTTCACCTAGCATGATCCCTTCTAATTCCATCCAAGTTGATTCCAATGGCAGGGTTTCATCTCTTCTAAGGGCTGTGTAGTATTCCATTGTGTATATATACCACATCTCCTCTATGCATCTGAGATTGGCACTTAGTTTCTAGTTCTTATTTATTGTGAATAGGGCTGCAATAAACATGGGAATGCGTAAATCTCTGTGAATTAGTTTTTTTGTATCTTTTGGGTAAATACCCAGAAGTGAGAGGACCGGATCATATGGGATTTTCCATCTTCAACTTTTTGAAGAGTCTCCATACTGTTTTCCAATGGGTTGCACCAGTTCGCACTCCCACCAACCGTGTAAAAGTGTTCCTTGGTGGCAACATTTGATGTTTCCAGACTTTTGGATAGTATCCAGTCTCTCAGATGTAAGGTGATACTTCATTGTTGTTTTGATTTGCCTTTCCCTGATAGCCAGGAAGTAGGAACATCTTTTCATGTTCTTGTTGGCCATCTATATATCCTCTCTAATTCCTCATTCCATTTTCTGATTCAGTTACCTGTTTTTCTGTTACTGAGTTTTATGAGTTCTTTGTATATTTTAGATATTAAGCTCTTATCAGAAATATGAAATGCAAATATCTTCTTCCATTTAGTAGGTTGTCTTTTGTTTTGGTGATGTTTTCTTTCACTGTGAAGAAGCTCTTTAGTTTGATGTAATCCCATTTGTTTATTTTTCTTTTTGTTTCCCTTGATGCTATAGTTGATTCCCCAAAGATTTCTCTAAGCCGGATGGCATGGAATGTCTTTCCTATGTTGTCTTCCAAGAATTGTATGGTTTTATGTCCAAGTCTATAGTCCACTTTGAGTTAATTTTTTGAATGGTATTAGAGAGTGGTCTCACTTCATTCTTTTGCATGTGGTTGTCCAGTTTTCCCAACACCATGTATTGAGGAGATTTCCTTTCTCCATCCTAGGCTTTTGACACCTTTGTCATGGATTAATTGACTGTATGCAAATGGATCAATTTCTGGTGATTCAGTTCTGCTCCACTGATTTGTGCCTCTTATTATTATTCCAGTACCATACTGTTTTGATCACCATCACTTTGTAGTATAGTTTGGTGTCTGGGAGTGTAATCCCTCCAGATTCCTTCATTTTTCTCATAATTGCTTTGGCTATTTGGGGTCTTTTTGTTCCATACGAGTTTTAAGATTTTGTGTTTTATTTCTGGAAATAAGCCCAGGTGATACTAATGGGGATTGCATTAAATCTATATTTCTTTAAATAAGATGACCATTTTAATGATGTTGATTCTTCCCAGCCATGAGCAGGAAATATCTTTCTCTTTGTATCCTCCTCTACTTCTTTTAAGAAAGACTTGTAGTTTTCATTGTACAGTTCTTTTGCTATCTTTGTTAAATATATTCCAAGATGTTTGATTCCTTTTACTTCTATTTTAAATGGTGTGATTTTCTTGATTTCATTGTCTTCTAGCATGTTGTTCGCATATAAAAACGCAATGGATTTTTGTGCATTGATTTTGTAATCTGCCACTTTACAGCTTTCGTTGATAAGTATCTTTTCTTGATATATTTTTTCGGCCCTAATTTTTTTCTCTTCTTTTTCTTTTTCTAAATTCACATTTGATCACTTGATATTGACCCATTGTTTATGAAAGTTTTGTTTATTTTTTCAAACATTTTTTTCACTTTATGCTTCATTTAGTATAGGGTCTATTTATCTATTTTCATGTTCACTGGAGGTTTTTTCCCCTGCAGGTTCAAATTACTGTATGTTTTTCTATTTATCTGATAAGATTTTCCATTTGCTTGTTCATCTTTCTTTTAAATCTTTGAACATATTTATAACTTTTAATGTCCCTTTCGGCTAATTCTAATGTATGTCGTATCTTATCGAATTTTTCTTCTTCTTTGTATGTCTTGTTATTTTTTAATTGTATACCTAAACATTATTTAGTATTGAGAGTACGGGTTACTCTAACATCTTATAAAAAGTGTTGTGTTTTGTTGCGTAAATAATGAACTTTCTGCTGGTACAGCTGGTTTCTGTTGAGAATTGGATTTAGACTTTTAGGGTGGGTCTAGAGTAGCCTTCTGGACTGTCATTCTAGTGGCCTTTCTAAGACCGTATCCAGATGCTAGAAGTGTTCAGCAAAGTTTACTCAGAACTTGAACATCTCTCAGTACTAAAAAATCTCTGCTTAGTGCACACTCTGCTAGTAGCTGTTTTTTGCCAAGGCTTGTTTCCCTGTTCATAATCAGCTTTGTATTTGATCAAAGAATCAAGAGGAGTTGTAGTTTTTTAAGGTTTTTGCTTTTTATAGTCCCTGTCTCATACCTGCTCCTCAAAATTATAATCCTTTACCATTTATGACAGCTGTCTCCTCTACCCAGCAACACTGCTATTGTCTCCTTGGACTGTACATCCTTGTGCAAATGGCTCCCAGATATGAATGTGAATTTGTACTCATCTAATTTGTCTTCATCTCTCAAGATTCTATCCCTTGTCATCTCTTATCCAGTGCCTTAAACAATTGCTTCATTTATTTGCCCAGTTACCTGATTGTTTATAGTAGGGAGATAAATATAATAGCAGTTACTCCCCATGACCAGAACTGAAAGTTTTGCCAAAGAAATGTCATGGAGTCTGACAAGCCAGTATCAAAATCTACTTGATGAGTTATACGTGTATGAGAGACCAAGAAAAATATAACAAGAAAAAATTAGAAGAAATGTGTCCCACAGTTCTTAGAACATATTGTAAAGCTATTGAAATTAAATATGATGATAATGGTGCAGGATTAGAAAAATAGGTTCTAGAAAACCCAGAAGCAGACTCATATATATTTTATGATAAAGATAGCATTTTTAATCATTGGGGTAGTAGATAGGTTATTTGCTATGTAGTTAAGACAGTTGGACCTCTTTTAGGAAAAACAGAAAGTTGGATTATTATTGTATACCAAACATTGACCAAAAATGGTTGAAGAGTATATTGAAATCAGTGTAGAGTTAGTGCAGCAATTATTTCTCCCTTTAGTATTTGAACTTTGAATATATGCTATGGACTTAAGTAATTAAAATTTTTGTCTGTCCATGTGTACGTACTTTGGCCTTGTTCCTGGATCCCAGACTTGCTTCATGTGGCACAAAGTTGTGCTCACTGATGTAGGAAGAGACGAATAGCTATGTTCTCCAGACTTGCTTTTTTATGGCCCTGTATTTTCATTCACAGACATGTTTTAAGAGAGGCCATCTATTGAAAAATGCTTTTATGCTTTAAAAATAATGAGTATACTTAATAAGTATACATTTTATAGAAATCAGTTCACAACATATATCAAGGGTTTTTGTTCTAGCAATTCTGTAGTTGGAAACTTTTCCTAAATATATACTTTTGTATTCAAGGGGAAAAAAACTTTGTATTGAAAGATACTGCTTTCAGTATAATTTATAATGGCGAGAAATAAATAACCAGTTTTTATAAACTAAAAAAACTGGTTATATAAATTTAGGTGCTTATGTATTTAAGTAAGAGAGGAGTATGTGAAAGTAATGAAATGAAAACAAGTTTATGGGCCAGGAAAGGAGAGCAAAATTCAGAACTTTGTGATTATAATATGAAAGACCTACATATGAACAGAAAAATGTACTTTTCATATTCAAAATATTAGGTTTGGGTGATAGGAATGTGGGCTTTTATTACATTTCATTCACAATATTTTTAACAAGCAATTTTTCAATGAATAATGAAAGCTTTTTTATCATTTGAAATTGTGTAGGCAATAAATATCTCTTTTTCATGGCAACAGAATATTTCTAAAGGTTAAAATTGTTGTAGCCCCATACTTTTCAAAATAATGTATATTGTGGGATAATTTTGTTTCTTTGAGATGTTCTGAATCAAAAATAAGTAGAGGCTAATTAGATAATTTTTTTCAATATTAATCGATCTTCCAACACTGTTTTAGGGGAAAATATTTGAAATTTTCAGTTGTTGGTAGTGTTACAAGTAATCTTTGAACATCTTAATTGCAAAGATTATTTTATCATAATAAAATATATATAATATAAAATTTGCCATTTTAGCCAATTTAAGTATTCATCTATGACATTAAATTCACATTATGTAACAAATCTTAAAGATTTTTGCATTAACCTTCCTTGGTTATTACATTAAATTAGTTGCAATTCCCTTAAAAATGTTTTTAATGTCCTAAATATTTACCGAGGACTTCAGTATCATGCACACTGTGTCTAGGGATACAAACAGTGATAAGACAGATGCAGTTTCTTTCTTTGTGGCACTTACATTCTATTGGGGAAGCAAACGGAACACTTGGCTTAAGTGTTAATATGAGCTATTCTAGAAACACTTTCGGCAAGTTCAGAGTTGGAGTTGCCTGCAAGATATTCCAGAGGAGACACCCATAGACAGTTGTACTTGTGGGTGGGGACCCCAGCAGAGGATCTGGGCATATAAATGGTCAGTGACCCAACAAAACAGCAGCATGTTTCACATCATACTTAAGTATTTTCATATTTCCTTCATCTGCTTTTTGTCACTCAGCAGTTGTAAGAATGAATCCTGTTACTGCAGCTTGCAACTTACAGCTGGTTTCTCTTCTAATGCGGAACAACAGTTTAAAACAATACAAAAAATAATGCACTTATTACCTTGAATTTCTACTTCAGTATGTAAATGAAAAGCAGACCTTGAGAGTACCAGGTTTTTATTTTTATTTTTTTTAATGAGTTTATGAAAGTTTTAGACCTGAAAGCTATCCACACTCCCTCACTCTACACATAGAAAATGATGGCCAGAGCGCTTGTGAGGTTTATAAGGCCAAATAACTAGGCAACTGGAGAACTGGCCCTAGAATTCAGGACAGGACTGTGGACTGACCGGACAGTCTTAGTTTCACTACGTTTTACTGCTTTCCTCTACAATGAATATATTGCTGCTGGTATTAGAATGCCTTTTATTTTGATCTGTTTCTTAAGGGACGTGAAACAATACCTACTTGGTTTGGTCTCAGAGCCCCAAGGACCAGAAATGTGTTTTTGGTAAGATACATGTATGTATGTATGTATGTATGTATGTATGTATATATATATATACACATATACGTATATACACATTATACATATATGTATATATAATGTATATGTATATATATACATGTATATATGATAAAGGTATAATGATAAGATATATCCAAAGGAAATTTTTTTATTTCTTAAAAAACCACTTGAAAACTTGTGTTTCATGGACCCCTTTGGCTTTCTAATAAACAGAAGATATACAAGTTTGCATACAGTTTCAGGAACCCCTTAGATTCTAAGTTAAAGAACACCTATTTTATAATTAGTGTTTTTCTCAAGGACTTATAAACCAGTTTTTCTAAAAGGGAGTACAAGAATGTCCTCATCTGAGAGAATGAATACCAGTGTTATTGGTGGTTCAATGAACTTTTCAAATGCCTCACCATGTCTACTGATCCCTTAGCCACTATTGATTAATGCTGTATCCTTCCTGGTGACACACACTCTGGAGGTTTCAAAAGGTGGGTGAGCATACTGAATTAGAAAGTAATCTATTAGTCTCAATAGAAATTTTATATCTGCTTAATATTCTTAAAAGTTAATAACCTAGTTAAGTGTTGGTTGAATCCTGACAAAGAACTGTTCTTTCCTCATCAAAATCAGGGCAAAGAAAACCTGTTTTATTAGTGCTAACCTATATTTGATGTATCTAGCTGAAAAAAGGGTGTGGTATTGGGGATACAAACCACCATATTGCCTTTCAACCCCTCCAATGGCAAAACAGCAACAAAACCCACAGAGCATATGCAGGGGTTATAATGCCGATTTACAATGTATTGTCCTGTTCAGAGAAGGGGTAAGGCCTTAATACTGAGTCCCCTTGTCCTGGTGTTCGGTTGTAAGTAGAAACCTCTCCTCTTCTGGCAGCAGCTTCCTTCCGCTACCTCCTCCACTCTCCACTTAGCTCACATTTTCGCTTCTTCATTTCTTTTTGCAAAGCAAGTTTCTCTCATGCTGTATCTCCTCCTGCTCAAGGTGAATTTCTAGCTGCCCGAGATACCTCTTTTTGGGTTTTTTAAGTCACCAGTTTCTTTAAAATCCTGTTTCTGCTATGGAGCTTCTAGTAACAAATCGGCACCTTTCCGTTACAAACTTCCTATCACTAAAATGTTTGTGTCCTCCCTGCTTCCTCTTATCAGTCTCACTTTGCAATACATTCCTATCACTCAAGATAGTGCCCAATGCCTGGTTCTGGCAAGTGCTCAGTAAACATTCGAGTGAATCAGTGAATGAATATCTTTCCCATAAACTCCTCAGAGAGACAACATCTGGCAGCAGACAGATTTTTGTTAAAAGATGGTCTAGTGGTTAGCCTGTCAGTGATCACATAGCCCCATAAGAGCAATGCCTCATGGTTCTTGCCACTTTAATTAGGAGTTTCTGTGGTTACACAGAAGCTACACAGAACTTTCTGTACTCTGAGTAATTTGACAAATTGAAGAAACTTTGCTTCCTTTCTGTCTGAGACTGAAGCTGAGTGGCTGAGAGCTTCAGCTCCAGAACCAGCCTGCCTGGTTCACATCTTCCTGTGTGACTGGCAGTTACTGATCTTTTATTGCTGTGGTGTATTCATGTGTTAATTGGAGAATTATTTTAAGATTAAATAAGGATCACTATAGCTAGTGTGTTAAGCACCACTCTAGGACACATGTGCTCAATAAATATAGATAAGATTATAATACTGATGATGGTGATATTTGGTCAAAATGTCATAGAGTATTTTTGCACTTTGTTTTTTATCTGATTATTCCTTTTTATTTTTATTGTTACTTAAAATTAAAAATCAGGCTATCTCTTTTAAATATTCTTTTTTTTTTTTTTTTTTTTTAAAGGACATATGCAGGCAGGAATGAAGGCAAGTAGGAAGACAGGCAGGAAGGCAGAAGAGGAAAAAGCAATTTATTTTATTTTTTTAGTCGTTCACAATTGTTTTTTCTCCTTGCCTCTCCCACTCCTCTCCTAGCCCAGGACTCTAACCTGGGGACGAGCAGGGTGGGGAGTATATGGCTTTCTCTTTAGGGGCTGACTGACCTAATGCAGTGCCATCAGGGTACACCTGAAGATTTTTCTTTGTTCTCTTCTCCTCCACACTGGTTCTTAAGATTGATCTAAGATAATTCTGTCTTGGGTGTTAAGCCCATGCCAGGGGAACAGTCCATATACAGGCTCAGAACCTGGGTTCATGACTCTGGGCTGGGGAAACTGCTAAAATGAACAGCTAACTAAATAAAATCCTTCTTCCTTCTCTCTCTTTCTTCTTGCATGCTGCCTGCCTTCCTCTTTAAAAAAAAAAGAAAGAAAGAAAGAAAGACAGAAAACCTTCAATTATAATCCTCATTCTTAATTGATGACTTATAATATCCTGGGTGTGGAGATAAATTACAAATAAAATAGAAACTTAATTAGTCTGTCACCTAAATATGTCTGCTTTAGGTTTTGTTATTAAAACTCCTTTCAATAGTTTCATTTTCTTCTTGGTCTTCTACTCATCCATCAGTTCTAAAAAGGCACTTGGGAGAATAAAAAGAGCCTTGGCAAGGATTTTTAAGGTTGAGAGAGCATAAAAGCAGTAGACAAGATGTCTGAGAATTTCCTCACTTATTTTTGAATGGGTCATGTGGTTAATAGGTGTGTCCGTGAAGGAACTTAAGTTGTAAATAAATGAGTTGTCCCGTTTTCAGCTCATTGGAACACTCTGACCTCCCCAAGTCCAGGAAGTTACAGGCTTGGGGAGTTGGTTCTTTTGTTGGTGATGTCATCTCATTTTAATTCTTAAAACACTAGTCCTTTTCTTACAGAAAGCTTCGCTACAAGGTTGGTAGGATGAGTAATAAAGACTCTTTTGGGTCATGTAATTAACACTGGAAAATGACAGAAATAGAAGACTAGAGCAGATGCCATAAATTATTTAAATAGAAGGATAAAAATTAAAAAGCAACTTTGTTAGTCTACCCAGTGTATTTTGATCTTTTAATGGTCTGTCATGTCATTTATCATACTTAGCTTTGAGTTGGAAAAATGATGACTGTAAACTATGACTTTGCTGCATAGTTTGGTAATAGTGGTCTCTGATATTTAATATGTACGACCCACTTTTATATGTCGTTAGTGCTGGTGGTCATTGTGAAGAGCTTTTCACAAAACAATCTTCTTGCTTATGCTTTCCAGATTTTCACCTGATGGAAGACTGATTGTATCATGTAGTGAGGATAAAACTATTAAAATTTGGGATGCCGTAAGCAAGCAATGTGTTAATAACTTCTCAGATTCTATAGGGTAAGTCCATTCTCTTTGTACATTTACATGAATTGTTTTTCTAAGGAGACATTTAATTATTGAAATTCAAATAAGAGAAAAGAAATTGAAGTCTTTTTTTTCTCTTAGGTTTGCAAATTTTGTAGATTTTAACCCTCATGGTACATGCATAGCTTCAGCAGGTTCTGATCAGACTGTGAAAATCTGGGATATAAGAGTGAACAAACTACTCCAGCATTATCAAGGTAAAAATTTTCCTACGAAATATTTCAGCTGTTGAATGACGCATCTAGGAAACTCTTAGTTGTCCTCAGTGCAACATGGTCCTCCTACTGAAAGTCATAGGTTGCCTTTGAAAATAGTTCACCCCCATCAATAGGATATCTGAGAAGCGGAGGTAGATGTGAGTGGAGAAGGAGGTAGAAGGACCTTAAACAGTGTCAAGACTGTAAGAAAAGTAAATACTCTGAGATTTTTAAAAGAAGTTACTATAAGACTTTAATACTCTGATTATCTGCATTATAGGAGTAGTGAGAGATAGAAATGGACTCAGGAGTTAGGTGAACACAGGTAAGTTTTGTGACGGGTAGAAAACAACATCATGCTATGTCTATATTGAAGTTAAGAGAGATATGAATTGATTTTTATGTTTTATTGGATTCACATTAAATCTATATTTCCCTTTCTTACTATGTATAGTATTTACCACGTATCATATTCTATACTAAATTCCTATAACAGTGTTAACCACAATTTAAAGATAAGAAAAGAGCCTTAAAGAGGAAAAAATAATTGATAGAAGTGACTTGGGTCTTTCTGTCTCCAAAATATTCCAAAGAACCAACTTTGGTCTCTCTGTTTTGTTGCTTTCTTTTGGAAGTATGGTATCCAGAAATGAATTGTTAAGCAACCTGGCAAGATCTGTTCTTTGCCAAATATATCTCCGCATTCTTTACTCTTTAGTCCCATTTCACTAATTGGTTATTAAATTTAGTTTAAGGCTAGGTTGTGTATCTTATGTGAGATGGTAGTAATCAACTCTTAGTTATATTGGTAATATAGCTGAAGACTTCATAGCTATGTGGTTAGCAAGATATCTTACCTTGATAAACTCTCATTTTTAAAGCTATTCTGTCTCCTTAGCTGGATACTTAAGCTGCATGATGCCGAACTACTTACTTTTTTTAAATGAGCTTTATGGAATTTGTGTGTGTGAAGACATTGCCTCTAATTGATTCTTGTTTCAACCTTATATTGCTAATAGGGCAAAGGGTCATATTTAGAATTAAGAACTGTTCTCTGAATTTTTTTTGCTTTTATTTTCTATAAATCAGTTCACAGTGGTGGAGTTAATTGTGTATCATTCCATCCTTCGGGTAACTATCTCATCACTGCTTCTTCAGATGGTACACTTAAGATTCTGGATCTCTTAGAAGGAAGACTCATATATACACTTCAAGGACACACGGTATTAAAACGAAGAGTTTTGTTTTTAAATATTACATATTTTAAAGTTTTGGCCTATTTTATTGTGTGTCTTTATTATTTTTCCAAGTCTAGCACGTAAAATTCCACTGTAGCTGCTGTCACTAAAACGTTTAACTTCCAAGGCTATGTTTTTATTTTCTGGAAACAATTCTTTGAAATATTAATTATTGTAATTTTTGTTGAAATCAGTATGTATCTTTGAATAGTCATTAAATTAGCCTACCACTGCCATCTTCACTAGTATGTACAGTATAGGCTTGACTAGTTAAATAGCGATGAGTAAGTTTTCTCCCCTCATGTGGAAGCTGTCCCACTGTCTCTGGCACTCAGCCTCTCACATTTCATCATCCACGAAACTCCTTTCACTAACTTGGTGAGTCTGGAAAGAGAAGTTTGACAAATTGAGCCAAATACCCTCTTGCAAGTGAGCCTGTACTCGCTCTTTTCCTCTGATATTTCTTTTGGGAGAAGCCTGCCTTGTCCTGTCTTGTCTTTGACTGGGCAGTCAGATATGACTCATTCTGGGGTGGAGTTCTAGAAAACCCATTTGCTCAAAGATAAAACTCTTTTCCTTTTTTATAAGACTTTATTAAATAATATTTTGGCTTCTCTATTCCTTATTCCTTTGTTTTATTTCCCAATTAAGTTAGAGTCCAGTGGGAGAAAGAGAGTCTATTTTGAGCTTTTTCAAAGATACACACACAAACACACACACACACACACATGCACACACATAACATATAGTGCACTAAAGAAAAACATTAACAATTTTTTAAAGTTTGTTTAACATTGTAGTCTTTTTTAATAGAGGGAGGAAGGAGGAAGGGGGAAGAGAAAAGCGTTTTTATTTAGTATTGAGTTAATTGTTTATTTTGGCTTTCCCCTAGCCCCAAGTCACAAACCTGGGTTCTTGGGTTTTTACATGGCCTACACCCCAGCCATCTCAGCAGCCTGAGCCATGAGGATGTGCTCCCTGCCTTTTTAAAATAATTTTTATTATGTATTTATTTGAAAATTCAGTGATCACAAACCATATGTACTTAGCAGATGACATATTCGGTTTAGTAGATAAGTAAATATTTAGTTTTAAAGAAGAAGGAAGGAAAGCAGGAATGAAGGCAGGCAGATAGCAGGCAGGAAGACAGAGAGAGGAGGAAGAAACATTTTTATTTAGTTAGTTGTTCATTTTAGTTGTTTCCCCTAGTCCTGGACCACGAACCCGGGTCCTTGGGCTGTATGTGGACTGCTCCTCCGGCATGGGCTTAACAAACCTGAACCAATGGGGCACACCCCCAGTAAGTATTTATTAAACTAAGAGTTTTTGGCAAGTTAACTATTTAAGCAAGAAAAAAAAAATTAAGTGCATAAATTTTCTTTTACTAGGTAAATATTCAAACTTCTCTAAATAATTCAGAATGCATCCTCTTTTTTATAAAAAGATGTACTGGGTACTTCCTTTTAACCAAATATAAGCTGTTTACATCCAGAAATAGAATGGGCTTTGTAGTCTAGAGGAGAAAAGGTTCTCTCTGCTTTCATATATCCTGCCTGGCTTCCTGCTTTACTTTATCATTTGTTCTGCAGCTGTGTTACAGGGAAGCAGAAATAAACACTGACAGCTCAGATATATGCACATCCATGTATTTAGACTGGATAAAGAACCAATGAAAGTGGCCAAGGAATTTTTTAATTCCATGGTAAAGGTACAGAATAAAAGAAAAAAAAAAAAGATAAACACAATTTTAGGAGAAAAATATTGTACATGAAAATAGAATTTTTTACAGCCTAGAAGTAAAGGTGTTTATAGGGCTATCATCACGCCAGTCAGTCTGTGGGGTGGTCTGCTTGAAAAACAGATCCCAACATTTGTTGCCTAGATAAGGACATACTTATTTTAAAAATACCCAGAATGCTAATAATGTTTTTGAGATAGAAATCCCAGTTTTCTCTTA
This sequence comes from Solenodon paradoxus, assembly GCA_004363575.1. Classification (NCBI taxonomy): domain Eukaryota; kingdom Metazoa; phylum Chordata; class Mammalia; order Eulipotyphla; family Solenodontidae; genus Solenodon; species Solenodon paradoxus. Next base: position 90,856 of record RJWH01000025.1, read on the forward strand.
TTTAGACTGAAAAATTGACCGAGAGGCCATGCTTCTTGTGACTGCCAGGTGCAGTCTGCCCAGCACTGTGGTCATCGCTCATCTCAGGTCGTCACTGCCTCTCGCCCTGTTCACAGCAGTGATTTCCTAACTGGCCTCCAGCCATTCATTCTTTTTCCATTTCATCAGCCTCACATTTGTAATATTCTCATCAATCACAGCTCTTCTCCTATCTGTGTCCTATTCTTATAACTTCTCGTGGCTCACTGGTGCCCGTGTGAAGGGAGAACTCAGAGACATTCGTTGCGGTTGTGACCTTTGTTCATAAAGTTTTATTCCCATCACTCGTGTGGTCACCATTCAGTTTCTGCTAGTGATTTCTTGCATAATGAGTCCAAAATCCAAAACATTCAGAGATTTTTATCAACTTACATGTATATAAGCTTTTCTTTAAAGGGAAAAAAGTGTATTTTCTTATTCTTATTATTTTGTATCATTTGTATTTCATATAATTGGCTTGCTTCTTTGATTATCTGTGCCTATGTTGGTTGCTAGCACTGGAATATGTTCTGTCAGACTTATTGCATAGCCTGCATCTTTAGGACAGAAATGAATACTTGTCTTCTTGGCCATGAGAAAACATCAGCAAGTGCTTATTTTCTTTTATATCCTTTTATTTCCTAGGGACCTGTCTTTACTGTTTCATTTTCAAAAGGCGGCGAGCTCTTTGCATCAGGAGGTGCAGATGCACAGGTTCGTAAGTCTTTTGGCTCCCTCTTTATTTGGTTAGAGTAGCGCAATCCAAGACCTCAGCTAAGATTTTTATAGTCAGCTAGTTTATATATGGTAAGATGATTACCAATGACTTTGTTTTCGTTTTAAACCAGGACGCCTGCTATAGCCTAACTGTTCCAGATTTGGCAACTCAAGTGGCAGTTATTTTCTTTTGTTTTTTTATATTTCATTAAATGTGTGACTTAAATTGACTATTCAGTATTGATGTGATACTTTCACTTGAAATTATTTCCTAAACTTTTCTCTATCTGGTTTTTAAAATGTCAAACTTCTCATGGATAATGAATATATATTGTTTATGTAGCAGATCTGCATTTATTTGAAATGACCAAAAGTCATTCAGAGATAGAGTTATTAAATAAGGTAGATAACCAAGACAAAAATACAGTTTTGGGCTTTGAACAAAAAAGAGGGTTTTAAGGTTATTTTCTTATATAAGTTATTTTCTTGAAAGGAATTTTTAACCAGACATGGAAGCAATTCAAAGTGTCGAATCTCTCCCTGCCCCTCTAAAAATGATATTGAGAAGTAGTAGCATTGCTGACATATTAATTCAGCCTTCTTGACTGTTGTGAGAGATAATCCTATATATTCACTTAAAAAAATTACTTCTCTTGCTTGTACATGCGAAGACAATAATTGCTAACATGATTAATTTTTATAGGTCTTATTATGGAGGACCAACTTTGATGCATTTAATTGTAAAGATATTGCTAAAAGACATCTCAAAAGATTACATTTTGATTCATCCCCACATCTTCTTGATATCTACCCAAGAACACCACATGCACACGAGGGACAAGTTGAGACTGTTGAAGTGAGTACTTTGTACATATTTGTGTATGTATTTAGAGTTCTTAAGATTTATTGCTGAGGGACAGCTCACAGTCATCTCTTACACTGTTCATGCTGTGCTCAGAGACTCCTCCATGGCCTCTCTGTCTCTTTCCCCCTCAGTTCTTTCATTTTGGTTTCCTTCGTCTTAGTTTTTCCTATTGCCTCAGGAATTTCTGTTAGTCTCAGGTCATGTGTGTGTGTGTGCTTGTGTGTGTGCGTGTGCTGTGTGTTTAAGTTTCTGAAACTTTTTATGTGTTTTGGACTTCTCCAGATTTTGTTTAATCTAGCTATATTTGGGGATTTCTGTCCTAGTTTTTCCTTGGAGTATTGGTTTTCAGTTCTTTGCTACAACTATCTTTCCACTTCTTCTAAATAAACTATTGTGCTTTACTGCTTCTTCATACTTCATTGTTTTTCCTTTCATGTCTTTGAAAGAAAGAATGCAAAGCAATTTGTTTGTGATCCATCACATTTTTGGCTTTAGTTTCTACAATTGTAATGTATTTCTTGATCCCTGTGATCGCATGTATTTACATAAAATACATCTGAAGCATATTTTTTAATTCGTTTTTATTGTAGTAATTATTCTACACATTAAAACAATTTCCCATATATAGGCTCCCCATTTCTTAGATATATTTCAACACACCATGCCCTCTACCAAATCAGCAAGTATTCTTCTCCATTGTCCAGTGGGATCCTATATGAAGCATATTTTAATTTAATTTGAATTTCATTTCTTCTTTTTTTTTTTTTTCAATCCAAGCTGGTTTTATCGACTATTGGATATTTTTTATTCTAGTATTTCTGTGGCTTAGGTGGGCTGATCAGCAGTTGTGCTGCTGCCCTGTCACTTATTCAGCCGCCTTTCCATAGTGGCGGGGGCACAGGTGCAGACTCAGTCCTGTCTTTTCACAGATGGTTCAGTGATATCTCCATGACACTGCACTACCTCAGTGTGGGAGACACCAGCTGTTTTCTCTGTGATTTATTGTCAGCCACAGTCCATTTAAGATGACTTTCTTTAAAATGTCTACAAGTTGTCTGAGTAGCTCTGCTCTGCCAATGCAGCCAAAAAATCAGAATGGCCACCTGAGTTGCTTTGATGAGTAGGTCCTGTAAGCCAGGCCCTGTAAGCCACTCTGAACCATATTTTTCAAATATACACTTAAAAACCTATTAAAAATTAACTTTTCTTGACAAAATTAGAATTCAGTGACATTGTATAGAGAACGTTAAATATCCTGACTGATTATGTTTGTGAACTGGAGAGTTAGCCTCTGTGTACCCAGTTTAAATTATTTGTAAGCACTCATGGTTGCTTAAATTATTTTTTTTTTAAAGAAAGGCACAGTCTGGAATGAAGGTGAGCAGAGATGCACAGGCAGGAAGAGAAAGGAGGAAGAAACATTCCTTTCATTTTATTTAGTTGTTCATCTTGATTTTTCCTGCCGGCCCCAGGATGTGAACCTGGGACCTTGGGATATATGTGGACCGCACCCAACACTTGTGCAACAGTTGCTTAAGTACACAATATGATGTATATCTGTAAAATACTTTCAGATCCTGTGATATAAAATGACAGATAAGTGATAAGATTCTACAGACCAACCAACTGTTCACATTTTTTTTCTTTAAAATCTCAATATAAAACAAGGGTATAAAGTTTTCTTAAATATTATAAATAAATAATTATAAAGTATCTAATTGGTTTTTAAATACTTCAAATTAATGTTTATGGATCCCTTATAGAGCCAAAAAACTATTAGTTTTAAAACATCACCTAGAATAGAACAGCGTGAATCTGAATAGAAGTTATGTTTTCATTTATGATTAGTAAATTTTACTTTGAATTATTAAATTTGATTGATAATTTTTTTCCAAAGTTTTAGGCAAGGTCAGCTATATATATATTACTTTCAAAATATTTGAAAGCTAGAAAAACATTTTTAGTGAAGATTTATGACTTAAAAGGATAAAAAGTTATTAAGAAAAGATTGGTGCATCCTGGTAGAGTAGTGAATAAGTCTGCTAGGAGCAGTCCTTCTACATCCTTAGGACCGAGGTTCAAGACCTGGGACCAGGGAAATAACCAAGATGAACAACTAAATGACAATAAATAAATCTTCTTTTTGAAAAAGTGGAATAAATTATATTTAATATCGAATTAAATTCTCTAACTTTCCCTTTTTGCAGTCACCATGAACATTTCATTTCCAAGTCTGAAATAACAGCATTCCTATTATTCATAATTTATTGTAGTTTGATAGGACTCATTTGAATTGCGTAATCTTAATCTATCACTGGTTCATGCTGACTTTTCTTCTTCAGACTGTTAGTAGTTAAATTGTATGGTCTTCCCTCCAGACAAAATCAAATGCTCCTGCTTGAAGGAGGAACTTAATGTGTGTGTGTGTGTATATGAGAGAGACACTTCTCTCCTGAGCACTTCCTTACTCTTGAATATTTTGATCAGAAGACTATAGAGCCATTCAAGGGGATCACTATAGGTCTTAGTAACAGTAAACTATCAAAATAGTTTTCCAAGAGAATTATAGAATGTTGTAGGAAGGGATTATGTTTAGCTAGTTAAAAAGAATCAATTAAATGTACTCTCATGGTCTTTAATCTTATAATGGCCATTTGAGATTTTCTTAATTTATAAATTACATAGGAAAGTCTATATGAAAACTTCCTTTAATTTAAACAAGTATTTATATAGTTACATTTTGGGATCATCTAGCCACATGACTTTGAGTCTGAGATTGGTTTTTTATTTCAATATATTAAGGGTAAAAACAATTTATGATTTAAAATTGACTTCTTAACAATTTTGTATTTTCATTGCAGCTGTGGTATATGTCTACATTGTTTTGGGCCTCAATATGTAGCTTTCAGAGATTACCTGATAATGTAATAATATCTAACACATATTACCTGATAATGTAATAATATCTAACACAATTATTCTAATTGCCATATATTAAATTATCCTTAAAACTACATGAAGTACCATTTTTATCCTATGAGAAACTGAGGCACATGTAAGTTGAGTCTAGTAAGTGGTAGCACTAGATTTCAGTCTAGCCACTGCTTCTATTTTGCACGTTGGTCATTTTGATGTAATGCCTCAGTATAATCAAAATTAAATTTCCTCCTGTTAACATGATAATTATCTGCGTGCTGGACTTTGTGCTAGCTTTAGAGTATGCACCAGTGAACAAGATGAACATATTCCTTGCTCTTCAGAATTTTTAGTGGCATTTTTTCTGCTCATGGAGTCTTCAGTTTGATGGATACCGAGAACCTGAGATACAGAGAACTGAGAGGTCATATGATGTGACCTTGTTTTGCTCAGGCTCTCATAAGGCAATGCATTCCATTTCAAGGCAGCTGTACTTACTAAAGGGTTCCTCGCATTGGTAAGGCGGCATGGAGCACTGTTAATCTTCTGAGGGGTTTGTTAGCAAAGAAGTTAGCTGTGCATGTCATTCTACATCATATTTCCTTCCACTTTTACTTAATAAGAATATTCTGCTCCGTTCAATGAATGTGGTAGCGACTTGTGTCACACTCTAGTAAAAGATGGTTGCTCTGAGTTTCCCAATTTGTAGGAGCTTAAGGATTTCTCTGTGAAAAATGCTGTTTCCACATGATTTCGTTTCTTTGAGCCATTCCCATTTTGTCTGGTAAAACCTGATTGCTTTTCATAGGAAAACAATTTCGTGTCTACACTAGAGGGCAGTAGATGAAAGAAAATAAAATGTCTGGAAGTAATCTCTTTGGTTAGCCTAAGATTGAAAGGGAAGTGGTCAACTCAGGGTTCTTCTCTTTACCTCAGTTCTGGACTCAGAATTGATAGTAGAAGGCTATTTTCTGTTCTTTGCATTGTCCAGAAACTCAGGTATTGGCCAGCTGAACAGATAGTCCTATATTCTCACTCTGCACAGCTCAAATCTTCCCTTCACTGTAGCATTACTCCACCTCTATCATAATTAGCTGGTTAATTATGAAGCTTCTTACTATTTCCAGATGTTCAGCTATATCCAGCAAGCATGAGAAGAATTTTTAAAATCATTCTACTCCTCTTAACCTGGGCTCAGCTCTTATTATTATAGTTCAGTACTATCGGCAACAGTGTCTTCTCTTCTCCCCACTTTATTCCTGAAAGGCAACATGTGTCTCTCAGATTAATCTAGTTTTTACTTTTTTTTATTAAAGGAAAAATGCAGACAGAAAGGAAGGCAAACAGGCAGTCAGGCAGGAGGGCAGAGAGAAAGAAGCCTTTTTATTTATTTTGTTTAGTTATTCCTCCTGATTGTGGCAATTACTTCTGAGGGAGGTTACTTTAGAATTTTTTAAAAATATAAGAAAGAAACCACATCATTACCAAAATATTTCTTACATATTATGAAAGCAAAGTAAAATTTTAAAAAGCCAAAGAGGTAATCAAGTGCAACAAAGATAACAGAACTTCTTATCCAATGAGTAGTACCAACAATGAGTGAAGTGAAGACTGAAGGATCTCAAAGAGACTTCCTCCTGTGAAGGAATCCAGGCTTAAGGTGACTCTAAAAAAGGGTGGGACACCAGAAATAAGACTCAGAGACAGAGATTAAATAAAGAGCACTCCTGGGCATAGTGGCAGAATGCTAACATATTTCTGCATATAGGAACAATAGCAGATGTTGACAAGGTAAATTGTGAAGAAGGAAGCAATTTGGGAATGTACAGGAAAATTTGGAGGCTAAAATGTACTTAGAATCTATAACTATTTTTTAGTTTTAGATTGCTTTATATAAATGAGATAACACTTTTTGAATATCTGTCTTATAATCTGCTTTTTCATTTAACATTTAAATCTTAAATTCATACATTCATATGTTACTGTTCCTAATTATTTTCATTCATATTCACTGTTTTATAGGATTCTAGTGTATTACCACAGTATTTCCCATGATTTATATAGCTATTGATAAATATTTAGAGATTTCCAGTTACTGGCTTTTTCACCATTACCAGCAATACTGCTATATGTTATTATCATTGAGCTTTCTAGTTTTTACAATCTAATAAGAATTAAGTAATATTTTGCTTCACTCTTTTTGTTTGTAAGTAATGTTTCCAAACATTTCTTCATAGGCTGATTAACTGTTAGGTTTTTTTCCTACAATTTTTTCTTGGGATTGCTGTCCTTTTTTGCACTGATTTTTTAGATTTTTCTTGCGTATTCTATACCTCTTAATATCTTTCCCTCTTACCTGATTCCTAACTCCCTGGCATCCATTGAAGGAGAAAACTTAATTTTAGTGTAATCAGATGCACAAAAAAACATTTTTGCCTATGGCTTTACTTTTGCAGTTATTGTTAAGTTGTTCCTCTCAACCCTGTATCACAGATATTCCTGTGCATTCACTTTTTATTACCTTTGTAGTTTTCACATGGCAGTGAGATTTTTATCTGTTGTCTTCCTTTAGACTTAGTTTTAGGCAAGGAGCCATAACTGTAAATCATCCTTCTATTGATTTGTGATATCATTTTTCTTTTATATTTATTTCTCATATATTCAGAACTCTGCTGGTGAATGCCTTGTGAGGAGTGGGTCTTTCTATTTATTTGTCTTTCTTTATTATCCTTCTTTATGATCTTTACAAAAGTTACGTTATTTTTAAAAGTCTTTATATATCTGTTTATATGTTTATTCTAGCATATTTAAATTTTTTACGATACTCAAAGTGATGCCTTTTTAAAACATTTATTTTCTGTGTGCTGAAGTGCAGACATGCAATTGATTTTGTTTATTGATTTTGAATCCAGTAAGCTCCTGTTAGTTCTAATGATTTAGCAGTAAATTCTTTTGGAAGTTTTCCATGGGGATTATATATGAGTGGCAGTATTATTTCTTCTGCTCTAATTCTTAGATGTTAATACTTTTGTCTCCCTTTCTTGCCTTAATGAACTGGCTAGGACTTTTTCTTCATCTTTTGAGGTGGGTCATTTTATTTTTATTTAAAAAATTATCTTTATAGGTAAATTACTGTGTTCAGAATGTAAAAACTTCGTTTTATTCACAGAATAAGTTCAACTTTGTCATCTTTTCTTAAACATAAGTAGATTTGATAGGCTAATATTTTCTTTAAAATGTACCCTTGTTAACGAATATACCAGTATGTTTTCATTTTAGGATATATTTTAAAATACCCTGTAGGTTTATGCAGATACCTCCAGTTTGTTATAGTGTAAAATGTAATAAGTTTTTTAATGTGTGTACACAGATTAATCCGAAGCTTGAGGTAATCGACTTGCAGACTTCTACTCCCCCTGTTGTGGATATTGTTTCCTTTGATTCGGCCACAGTAAGTTTTCTTTGGCATTTAGTGGTGTTGAATTATTTGGTGCAATCCATGCACCCAAAGTGTGGAGGAGAGGGGATAAAAAGTGGGTTCAACAGCCAAACATTTTAGTATGGAAATAACGTGCACAAACGTTATGTGTCTAAAAGGCCACACGGTGGAGCAGCACCAGTTTCCAGAAGAGCTTTTATGGGCCATCCCTGAGCTCAGACTAATCCATGTTTACTGATCATCTGTGTGAAGGATTCATCCTGGTCACATTTTACTTGTGGCCCCAGACAGGTTTCCTTTTCTGTGAATGTTTCCTTTCAGAGATGCCAGCCACTTCTGGTCTTCCCCTGAGACGCTTTAAGAAAAGCGAACATTCCTCTTGATGAAAAGCATTTTCTTTCTCTGAGTGGTTTATCCAAAAATTAAGACATATTTCTTATACTTGTAATTTTTGTTTATCCGAATTACAAATATTTTTTTTATTGACCCACTGTACTCACAGTCTTCAAAGTGAGATTTTCAGCCTTTCAGTTTGAGTTTGCTTAATTTTTCAAGCCTTAATTTTCCTTAATTCTACTAGTCATGAGAATGAATGGGTCTTTGGTGACTGTACTGTCGTGGTGTTAGTGTTGTTAAATATTTTGTGTAATTTATTAATGCTTAAAAATAATAATACTTGGCTGAAAAAACAAACAAAAACCTTGACATTATGATGTAATAGATTTGCCAGTAGATCTCAAGAGCTGTATATATTGTACAGGAATACTGCTCATGACTAGTTCATCTTGAGTTAAGAGCTCTGATTACTGAAGGGTCCTTTCAGTGTTAATGCCACAGCAGAGAAATCTTTTAGATCATTCATTAGACATTCCAGTGATAAAAAATAAGACAAGGGGTATCCAAGGGGCAAACCGTCAAGGGGTGAGGGGGCGGTCCCAGGAATCATTGGGTACAGCTAGGACCTCAAGCGAATCTGTGGTTCTTTCTCTTACAGTGTTCATGTCTATAAAATAACCTTTATTAGCATGTCTGAAAATTAGCCAGACATCTAATTCTTGCCACAGTGTTTGGCTTATAGTAGGTGCTCAGTACATTTGTGCTTCATAAATGACTCGAAAGACTTACTGTCTTTTTACAGTTTCTGATAAGTTGGGTTGTTACCACTATAGTGAGAGGGAGCAAAAGATTGGTGGTTTTGAAATGCACTGCCTTCTTAAAAAGTTGGGAGCTTTCTTAGAAGATGTCATACCATGTAAGATCTCATAGATCATCAAAAAATCTTTGATCCATACTTTCAGACCCTCTCTCCCTGCCAATATCCTTCAAGCTTCGCAAAGTATCATGACTTCAGGAATCCAGATTTTCTTGACAAGGATAGGAAAGGATATGTGGATAGGAAAAAGTGCTACTTAACAAATGATAGCAGGTGTCTGTCCCTCAGTGGTAACCAGGGGTGCCAGAGTCTACTAGGCTGTGTTACAATATCCTAGCTTAGTAATGTGGTGTGTATGGGATTTTGAGAGCACAATTCTCTGCAATAAACACATTGTAGTTGTACTACAAAAGAGAATAATAAAACTGAAGACTATGATTGTTATCCTCACAAAGGAAAGCATTAGGTCAAATTATATGAAATCGTGCTTTGTAGGCAAAACCAAGCTAATAACATAGATGATTTCCCATGGTTCAACCCAAAAGAGAAATACTAAAAGGAAGACTCTGCTATTACTTTGAGCTGTGTGCTTGATACTAAAAAATAAATCAAATACTGAAACACAGGAAAACAAAAACTTGCTGTCTATAAGTTGGTTTGGGATCAAGGTTAATCATTCCATCTAGGTAGATTCTTCTATAATCTGAAAGATTCCTGCTTCCCTCTACTTAAGACATATAGACTTCTGCTTCTGTTTATTTTACTAGTCCATTTTCTGAAGACGTAAGTACTCATAAAGCATTTAGATTTTTATAGACTATCTGCAGTGCTTTCCTTTAAATTTTCAGTGTCTTTTTTTCTCTTGACTCGTTGATAGCTAATTGGTTATCTCTAGAAATCACTTTTAATGATTTTTATTTCCATTAATCTACTGGTAACTTAATCTGTAGTTTCCTCTACAGAGTGACCATTTTTATTTTTCTTCTGTACTACAAATTAGACATAATTGTAGAGGTTTGCTATTACTCTGGTATAAAGCACAAATGCGTTAGTTATTTGCAGTGTGAACATTGCATGTGGTTGTAGTGTACAAACTTAGAAAAGTGTTGGAAGCCAAAAAAAACTGGATTTAAAGATTTTTTGTTGTTGTTCTTATGGTTACTATTTATTGGCCGATTTTATTTGTTTTGTTTTTATAGAGTAGAAAAGTTTTCATAGAAGTTCATTTCAAGATGGCACATAAAGATTACTCTTTCAACCTTAATATGTCAAATTTCTGTGTAACATGAAAGCAAGTTTGTTATGGTGTAAGAAGTAGTTGACTTTTATTCCTGCTTTGACTTGTTATTATATTCAGGCTGGCTGTAGATCTGATTATACAGACAGCTTATCTCTGCTCTGAAGCCTGCTAACTACAGAGAGGGAATCGTGGCATGCAGTGTGACAGTTGGCTCTTTGTGCTTGTACTTGTTTCTCTAATGCCAGGCAGGAAGTTTGATATAATACTTTGTCAAATTAAGCTATTACTAATCTGCATTTTAAAAGCAACATTCTGATTGTCATACAGATACAGCTTTAAAATGCTGATCTCAAATTCCTGAATCTTTATTCTGATTGCATTGTCACTTATTATATGCTGATGGTTTTCTAGAGATTAGTTAGTTCACAATTCCATTGAGTTATCTTTTAATGTTTGTTTATTCACTTAGAACTAGATCAGGGTTTTGTCATCAAAACTGTATTAGCATTTAACATTAGCATTGACATGTGAAATGGCTACACAGGATGCTCTAGTATATGTGCTGCTGAGGCTAGAACTGCATGGTGTGTTCTAGACATTTCTACAGCCTCAGCCCTTCCCCCGCAAAAGGCAAACAAGGTAGGAATTCCTCTTCTGTATTCAAATATAAGATCTTATTTTAAAAAAAATACTGACTAAATAAAATTGATTTTTAATACTCTAGGACAATTTAAATGTTTTGTTGTTTTTAGGCATATTCCTAAATTTTGATGTATTTCATTATTATTTGTCTTACAAATGAACAAAATGAACTTGGTAATCTTACTAGTGTTCCTCTGACTGATAAAACACTGGACTCTCCCAGAGAATTGTTCTCTTCCTCCTCTTGACAACATGTAGAATATGAACATAATGGGAATTACCTTTTTTTTAGAATTAGGGACAGAGCTTCAGGTCATATTAATTCTTTAGCATCAACTGAAAATTTGCAATTATGTTATAGAAGAATCCCAAAGGTTTGACAGAATATTGAAGTACTACATGAAGGCATTGCATGAGATGCTGTCAAGCTGACCGCCCAAACTCAAGAAACAAATCTAGATAGAAACAACAGTATAATTTCAATATACTAGATACCAAGTTCACGTATATATCAAGTGAAAGGTTGATAATGGAGTGTCGAGAAAGGATTATAACTGAGCTAAAGGAAACTCAGCTTCTCTAGAAGAAAACCTTTGACCCATTCTTGACCTGACCAGAGATGGGTAGAATTTTGATGGGGACATTCCAGGTGGGGAAAGCAAGTGCATGCCTCTGGATGATTTGAAAATAACTATCACAGTAATAAAAGAGCATCAGTCTGGTTTGGTTCTTTAAATTGCCCAACTCAGTGGATAGCAGATGTGGCTGATTGCAGGAAGTACCCACTCACACACATATATGTTTCTCTGCTGGTATTTATGAATAACTAATCTATGCCACTCACTGTTCTTGACCTTAGACAAAGCAAAAATAACCCAGCAAATCCGAGATTCTAGAAGCCTATGTTCTATATTTTAGTGGAGAAGTAGGCAATTCACAAGCCAAAAATAGACTATTTAGTATAGTGAACCAGAAAAATGCAAAGTTGAAAAAAGCATGGAAGGCAGATAAGAAGAGCAGTGCATTTTAGGTATTATGGCCAGGACGAGAGCCCTGTGAAAAGTGACATTTGAGTAAAGAACTCAAGGAAAGACAGGAACAAGTCACATGAAGATCTGGGAAGGACACTCCAGGTGAGTGGGAGCAGCGCTTGGCCAGCTTGAGAGTGAGATACGAGCCCCTGGAGGATTTCCTTAGAGGAGGGACATGATCTGACTTCTGAACTGAGAATCTGCTGAGGGCCTTGGGGATAACCAAGAGGAGCAAGGAAGTGATTAGGAAGTGAATGAAATAGACTGGAGACAACAGACATTTGGTCCAGGGTGGTAGCAGAGGAGGTGGGGCTAAGGGATCAGGTTCTGGATGCATTTTGAAGGAATAGCCAAGAGGATTTCCTGACAGATTGGATGTCAGCTATGGGATTCCCTGTCTCCTTTTCCCAGGGACAGTCGGTGTAGTCCTGAGTAATACTGAGATAGCCAAGATTGTCTCCTGTCTCAGGGCTGCTGAGAGAGAAAGAATTGTGGTTTTTCTACCTTCTTTTCTCGGATTAGGAAAAGTGATCAGCTGACTCAATTGCAAAAGATACTCTGCTCTTTATTTGTGATTTTGGAAAGGTCAGTGGTCAAACATTCCTCCTTCCTAGATTTCATTTAGATTTGCGTTTTTTTAGCAAAGTGAATTGGTTTTCCTTTTGGAAAGATTTTTGCATCCACCTGTTTTTCTGAAGAAAAAGATTACACGCTTTCATGGAGATCGTCCTGTGGTATATATTACCTGAAAATATTAGCGTATTGACAAAATATATGGACCTACAAAGAGTAAACTTGCAGATACAGAAGAGTATTTCCATGATGTTGTGGCAACAGTTCGTCCTGGTTACTGGACAACATTGCGTAACTGGTTCAGTCGTCCCAGTCCCTAACTGCTTATGTAAGCGACGATTTGTGAAGACTCACTTTAAAAACACAGTGTATGCAAACCTAAATGTCTCAAAACTAAAATTTATAGCATTGAAAGTGCAAAATGGGGATATGCGATTACTGTCCCCCAGAATCCCATTTACTTTTCCAGGGAAATTGATAAAAATCCTGTTGCACAAACTCCTGCTTTTTCTGTTTTTCTATATGCTAACATTTCTGGATTTATATATAAACAACCTCTAAATTTGGAAGTTGATGAGGTTCTTTCGTTTTTTAAGCTTTTAGCAATTTATAAGGTGATATTTGATTTGTACCTCCGGTGCATATGATTTCTGAAATTAGATTTCTTTGTTTCTAGCTTTTCTGGTCTCTGTAGTCATTGGTTCATTGACCTGTGGTATCTTTGTCCTGCTCCTGCTCTAAGCCTAAAGGAAATGAACACAGGCCTTTGTAGAATCCAAGTCTCTGGTCTTCATAGCTGGTGTCTTCCACAATTTATCCTTTTATTATAAGTTGTTTAGTCTTAATTCCAAATAATGGTGCCTATGTCAGGAGGGATACAGTAGCCTTTTTGTTCAGTAACTCAAAAGGTTAAGTGTAACTCTAAAATGCTTAGTAGGAGTAAAAGAGGAATTCTTATCAGAGTTGAGAAATTTAAAAGCATTACCCTTTGAAATAGTAAGAAATGAAGTAATAAAATTGTCAAAGACATTTAAAAAATTAGAGATACATAGTAATTAACAGAAGTACATAAGGAAAATGCAAGTTTTGCAGACCTCTGACCATTTAGAAATAGAAAACTCAATATTTTTAATTTTTTAGATACAAATTATTTAGAGAAAAAAATCTTAGAGGTGGAAAAGATTATTTCCAAATTGGTTGTATCCTTTTTTTTTTTAGTATATGCTAACCCATATATTTTTAAAACTACCAACGATTGAATGTAATAGCCGACTGTTTTAAAAAAAATAAGTTTAGGGATTATTAAAAATTTTTAAAAAGCTTTTTAGTTTATTAAAGGAACATTTGTTTTAGAAGATAGAGATCTGGAAATTTATAAACTTTACTAAGATATCACTTTAAGAAGAGATTAACAGTGTGAATCAGAGGCTTTCTTTTTTCATTAAATTAAATATATTTTTAATAAAATAATAATAGTTACTAAGTCAGTCCCACATGTTTGATTTAGCTATACTGAAAAACTTGCTAATTTGAACTTAATTTTCTTTAAGTTTCAGGTCGCAGGGAAAGAAAGCTTATATTGACAAGTGCTTCCTTTTACCAAAAATCTTATACATATAAATATTTTAAATAGTTCTAGTTAAATAATGCTTTATGCAGTTAAACAGATCTTTATACCTGTTGACAAAGTGATTTAGGACTTACACTTTCTTTATGAAATATAAAAAAAGAATCCACAAAAGAATGTTATCAAGCATGCTATTTGGGAACCCGACAGAGTAAATACTTTTTAGAATTTCCTTTGAAAATTAGCACGTTTCTGGAAACTGATGGTGTTGGAGATCCAAGTATTGTATCTGCCTTCCAGCTTCCTGAGAGACTATTTCTCAGCTGACTCCCTACTGCTGCAGGAACAGTGGCCATCCCAGGACTGGGAATCTAAGCCTCATCCCCAGTTTCCACAGCTGAGGCGGAGGCATGCCGAAAATTCTCGACAGCTCTCAGCCCACACGTCCAGAAACAACTGGTTCCTTCCTCTTCCTGTGGAAGAGCCACATCCTCTGAGATGAGAAGAAATGCACCCTGTGGAATGCTCGAGCAGCAGTGAGCTTTTCACACAGGAAATTACTAGGGTAGCACTCTGAAAAGTGCTTGTCTCCTGGACTGTCAGCTGATAATGAGCTTCCTGCCATTTCAGAGGATGGTTTACTAGGGAGCGAAATGCCATTTGTGGGTCTGTCAGAGTTTTACGGAGAATAGTGGAACTTAACTTTCAGCTGTTCTGTCCCTCTACCCCCTACCCGTCTGGTTCTGAGTTATTTGACGCTGCTTATGCAGTAAAACTACTGGGCCTTGCTCCTCCTTCGTTTAGCCACTTGACAGCTAATTATTGGCTGGAAGTAGTCAACAAGTATGCTATTGTGATTTTTTTTCAGTCAGTTCTTCATGCTTTATGAGGTCAGGATACAATGAACATATTAGGGTTTCAGAGAGATTAAAGCCCTCATAATCTGGCTGAACCCTCATAATATAAGGACCAGTGCTGACCCTTGTCTGATTCTTTCAATTTCCACGCTTTTTACTCTCTGAGATAGTTAGACTTTAGCAGAAGATATACTGTGTGCAAAATCACACAGCTTCATGAAAACATAAAATTCTGTTTAAAAATTCTTTAAGCATCCCCTATTATTGAATACTTTAAATTGACTTTTTTTTTTTTTTTCAATAGAGGAATGTTCTGGTATAATTTGACCCTTTTCCCCCCTAATTCCTACAATATTTTCTCTTTCCTTGAGATAATGATGACTGCTGGAAAGCCCAGTTGTTGTTTTTCTTAATGTACTTTAAATATCACTGAAGAATTTTGTTAGGTTTCACTGCTTATAGTGACCAAATTCCTCTACTTTTCATATATTTGTTTGGACGATTTCACCAAAGCACATCAGAGCTACATGTTTGTTTTAAGTGAAGGAGAGATGGAAAAGGAATGCTAGGCATTTCCTTTTCCTTTTCAGAATGTTTTTTAATGAACATTCTTCTTCCCTCAGATGACAAACAACTCAACTTAGCGAAGGGCCTCTCAGTGTCTGCTTTCTAAAAATCCAACCTCTCTCTGTTGCTCCCCTGTCTACAGAAGTAGCTGCTTCACGCGTTTACTGTTTCTCCTCGCCTCTTCCCTTCCTTTTACCTTTATGGGCATCCAAAGCCATTTAACCAGTTCCCTGTATTAAACCCCCCCTGGTTAAAATAACTATTAAGTGGGGTTTTTTTTTTATTGCTGGATCCTGAATGATCATACCTGAAGAGTTTAAGTCATTCTTAAAAAGTGATGAGAATATACAAACAAATTCTATTTAAAGATGTTGATTCCAGCATTACTTATAATAACAAAAAAATGGATACGAATCAAATGTCCTTTAAAAGAAAAAGTTAAGTGAAAGCATAGTATAATCAATAGATGGAATATGATAGAGCCATACCATTTTTAATGACAACTAAATTCAATGTTTATGATTCTGGATTGTATCCTGGGTCAGTGGAAAAATTGCTATCTAGGACATTATTAGGATAGTCTGAAACAATTGAATGTAGGTTAAATATTAGATGGTGGTATCAGTGCTAATTTCTTGACTTGGATAATCCTGCTGTGGTTATATAAGAGAATGGTTTTGTCCTTAGGAAATACCTGTCATAGCAGTTAGGTAGAGGGACATGGTGTGTACAACGTATCTGAAAAGATTTAGAGAATGCACCTTGGTGGCCCAATGGCAAAGTCCACCTGCTAGGTCTATATCCATCCCTTGGTTCTGGGTTGGCAACCTGGGCCTGGGGAGCA
The DNA here is from genome assembly GCA_004363575.1 of Solenodon paradoxus. NCBI lineage: Eukaryota > Metazoa > Chordata > Mammalia > Eulipotyphla > Solenodontidae > Solenodon > Solenodon paradoxus. Next base: position 107,285 of record RJWH01000025.1, read on the forward strand.
ACCACTAAATAAAAATGCATAGGTGATTCTTGCTCCTCTCTCTTCCTGCCTGCTTGCTTGCTCACTTTCATTCCTGCCTGTACCTTTCCTTTAAAAACAAACAAAAGGTTCAGAAAATAAATTATTATATGCATAGATAGATCTACTGACAATGAGATAATGACATAGCAGATGTGGCAAAATGTAACAACTAGTGAATCCATATGAAATGTATACAAGAGTATTTTGTTATTCAAGTCTTGTGTAAATTTGAAATTATTTAAAATTTGATGTGACCTAGTGTCACAGACACTAATTCGGCAGCTAGTCAGGGGGGCAGGAGGGGTGGGTGGATCCTGTAAAACCCACGTCCCGGGGCCAGGGGAACAACCAAAGTGGGCAAACACATAAATAAAAAGTGTTCTTTCTTCTGTCCCTTCCTCTTTCTCTCTAAAAAAATTAGAGATTACTTAAAATTAAGTCAGAAATAATATGTAGTGAAGTATTTTCTTTAAAAGTTTTAAAATATGATTTTGTTTTTAACCTTTTATAATGCATACATCAAGTGAAGAAAGTGTAACAAGCTATATGATTCTAATGTTGTCAGAGAAAAAATGTATTTATCTATTCAACAGAATTTCTTCTGAGTGTCTTGTACATATCATGTGCTAACCTGGGCATTGGCATTTACCCAAGGTCATCCAGCCCATAAATAACAGAACTATAGAGAGTGTGCTTTTAACTACTGTGTAGTGTGAATTACATGCTTTTCAAATAGTAACTTTCCTGATTATACCAAAAAAAAATGCTGTGTAAAAAAAGTAGAAAACACACATGCACACCCCTACACAAAGCGTAAGAAACAAAAAATTCCCAGGTGACCATTAGCATTTTGTAGTAGTCTTCCAGAAAAGAGTTCAGGTTATTAGAAGCTTGGAGAAGAGGTCCTGCCTTCCAGCCATAGGTGCTCAGAGGACATACCCCCATGGAACTGGACCTCTGAGGGGTACCCACCAGCTGGTGCTAATGTATATTTTGGTTCAAGAGCTCTTGCTGGGATGAGGCTGGCAGGAATAGCCAACAAACCAGGAGGAACAAGACTCTTCTGTTGCTTCTGGAGTCTGGTCTCCCTCATGCCTCCTATTGGCAGAACCTAGCAAGGAACCAGATGGCCAGAGAAAACAATAGCCTACAGATAGCCCCCCACCCCCAACCCCAATCCCAGCTTCACAAGACAGAGCCTCAAAGGGTGGATTTGGAACCAAGAGACATATTCTGTACGAAGCAAATTCACTTTAGAATGTGTCCACAAATTTGGATTCTTATTAGTGATATATGAGAGTACTTACTTCCTGTATTTGAAAACATATATTAGATATTATTTATTAATTTTTAAAAGCCTTTAAAATATAAAAAGTCAGTTTCTTTTTTTAGTGATGCATAAACTTAATTTTGACAAAACAATATATTAAGGTGTGCAGTGTGATGCTTTCAGTATACACACCCGCCTCTATGCATACATACATACAAACAGGCACCAGTGCATAAGAATGTAATGTTTTATGAAGATAATTTAAATCAGTGAAGAAAAAGCAATATGAATTAGGGATGCTTTAGCTATAAATCTGTACTTCATAACTAAAATTAACTCAGGTAAAGAGAGAAAGGAAGAAATGAGTACCACAACTGAAATATCCGTCACTGCTCTTTGTTACCTTTTTTTTGATAAGAACAGTGATATGCAATCTTTGATTTCTTTTCAGGATTATGGTTCATTTGTATTTCTGAGAATTGCCTATGTGTATGCTTTGTCCTTTTCTATTTTGCACATTTAAAAATCTATCCTCGTCACTTTAATTAGAAAGATTTGACCCCCTTTGCCATATACTATGTTTTCCTTGTTTGTCTTTTCCCCATAAATTTTGCTTCTAATTGTTAACAGGTTTAATTGCATTATTTCTTGAAAAATATAATTATTTTAATTTTATTATTTCTTTGGCATCTATACAAAGTTCCTCCTATTCCCCAAACATATTTCCAGTTACTCTTCTTAACGTTTTAGTTTTGAAGACAGATTTATAGTTCACAAAGTGTCCTCAATTCATTGGGGGTTTTTTTGTGGACATTAAATTCTTAATGTACTTGTTTGTATTTGGAAATTTTCTCTTCTGGTTAATGATGTTTGTTTGTGATCGATCACACCTGGAAGAGATGGCTAGTGGTAGGCTGCGGGGTGGCGGGCAGCAATCTCCCCTCTCCTAACCAGAGGGGCATCCAGGTCCACCCCCCTGAGTGTCTCAACCCCCAGGTAGAAGCGCTCGCCCAGTCAGGGCCCTCTCTACTGCCCTCCCACTTCCTCTGCCTTTGGGCTGTGGCAACAAGCACGTGGGGCAGGGCAGACTGTCCCCAGTGCACCCAGGGCGGGTCATTACCTTTTTTTTTAAAAGGAAAGGTGAAGATAGAAATGAAGGCGAGTAGACAGGCAGGCAGGAAGAGAAAGGAAGAAGGATTTCGTTTATTTTATTTAGTCTTCATCCTGGGTGTTCTCCCCAGACCCAGGTCTCGAACTGGGGTCCTTGCGATGTATGTAAGCTATGTATGGTGGCCTTATCTACTAGGCCTTCAGGGCGTGCCAGGTCGTTAACTTTTTAATTACTGTAGCTTAAATATATTTCTTTATAACATAGTGCATAATTTTTCCTTAAAGTTTCTTCACTATTTTGGCCTACTCTTTATTCATATGAACTTTTGAATTTTTCTGTCAGTTGTCTAAAAATATCCCATTGGAATGTTAATTGACATTGCATTAGATTTGCAAAACAACCTGATAAGAATTGTCAATTTTACCATTTGGAGTTTACTCATTTAGGAATGTGGTATTATAGAAAAGTATTTTAAAATTCTACTGAATCAAATTTAGTATCAAATCAGATTTTTTATTACATGCCTGTGCTTCTCAGAAAATTAACCACCCTTTTTTTTTTTCATATACTGCTAAGCATTTTGCCTCCACATTAAGGATGCACATAGATTCTTTCCACAAATTAGCCTTAAGAAGGTAAGGAGACTTGTCCAAAGTCATACCAACTAGTAATAATGAAGACAAGCTGACACCCAGGTTGGACTAAGTTCTGAGCCCAAACTCTCAACCCCTTTACCATACTACTTCCCAAATAGTTAAGATCCCTAGACCACATGCCTGAATCCTGGTGTCAGCATCCTTGTCATTAATGTGGCTTCGTCTAAATAAATATTTCATTATCATAGTCTGGTGGAGTAGCCAAAAAACCCTCATCAGTATCTCTGGTTTGAAAAATTAAATAGACATGTATTGAGGACCTCTGGTTTGGGAGCATATGGGAAAACAGGCCCTAGAGTCAACATTTATTCAATACTTGGTAATGAGGTTACTTGGGGATTTTACAGAGTGCCAATTCCCACTTGCCAGGTACTGAAATCCTTAGCATACACCAAACTTTAACAAGCATAAATCCTTAATTAACTACAATTAGAATCTTCATCAGAAGGACATGTGTTTCAGACGCTCTTGCCTCTTACAGATTATCCAGAAGGTTCGTCATAAGGTGTGCTCATCAGAGCTCACGCGAGCCTGGTTGTGTGGCTGTAGCATCCTGAAATGAATAGTCATTTGATCTGTCATATCTTTGCATCCATTTCATGTTGATGGAATGGCTTAACCTCCCTGGCAGGACTTTGTGTGGTTACTTTTGTTTTACTGCTTTCCCCGCAAGCCCCCAACCTCACCCGGTTACTAATTTTCGTTTTCATGTTTGTTGTTTTCTAAGAAAGGATCCTTGTACCGAGAACTATGTATACATAAGGTTCCTAGTGTTGGTATTGCTATTAGTTCTGGTGTGCTCAGGCATTATTTCCTTTATGGAAAGACAATAGCATCAGTTCCCATCAGATTTGGTTCCAGTATGATTTTTTTTACAAAGTGAAGCCTATTTTCCACTCACTTTTGCTTAGAAATCAAGCTGTGTTTTCCTGGTAAATATCCTCATTTTACTGGGATATTGTGGGCAAGGCTAAATACCTTTTTTTTTTTTTTTTTGCCTCTAGTGATTTGAGACACTTTACAGCACTGTGCCTCGTTTGCAGAACGCAGTCTGTGTCCTCCAGCCTTTCTTTCTCTCTTGATACTATTATTCCTTATATTGTGAGCTCCACAGTTCCAAGGCATCCAGGCCTTCTATGCTGGCAGCCCATCAGACTCAGTTTCCATCTTTTCATTGGGAAGATTGATGTAAAAAGCCAAAGCTGTAAAGCCTTGTCTTTGGTTTTTATGTGGACTGTGCCAGCCAAAGTTAGCTGACCAGAAAGCTGCTAGTTCTTCTTTGAATCTTCAGGTTTAGTAAAATGAATCGTTATCCTTTCCCTGAGGTTGATATTGTCTAAAGTAAATCCATGTTAAATACCTAGCCTCGGACAGAACCTTGCTGATTAAATATTATTGTAAATACTCAGAAATATACATTTGGGGGATAATAATAACTAATTGAATGGAATTTCAGGATACTTACTTATTTTAAACAGAATTGGAAATAAGATAAAATGAAGAAAATTGTATACTTTAGAAAATTTTATGAACTTGACTACAAAAAGATCTCTCAGATGTATACTCAGAAAATTCTGTTTACTTTTTTTATACACATGAGCACAAAATAAAATTACTGAAAAAGTTCAAGATGTTGATGTTAATTAAAAAGTTCCATTGGTCTTTCTTTTTCGAGAAAGCATTTGTGATGTAAGTGTTCTATAAATTATAAATACCCCAGAAATATGGTGGTTTTGCATTTGATGTACCAGAGACCTGCATCCCCTTCCTTCTACAGGCAGAACAATCTCTTTTTGATATATATTAAGCAGCAAAAAACTTCAGGCTAATAAGATTATGCTTAAAAAAATACATAACTTTTTTTTTTTTTTTTTTTTTAAATAAAGGAAAGGTGCAGGCTGGAATGAAGGCGAGCAGAGGCAGGCAGGCAGGAAGAGGGAGGAAAGAAGCATTTTTATTTTATTTAGTTGTTCATTTTGGTCATTTCCCCTCGCCCTGGGTCTTGAACCAGGGTCTTCGGGATGTCTGTGGACTGCACTCTCAGATGAAGGCAGCTGACCAAACTGCCTCTCCACCAGGGAGTATCTGCAACCATTTCTTAAATTCAGTATGCTGATAGTTTTACCCAATAGAATTGAGAAGAAAAAAATGTTTTAATTTATAATTTCTTTCCTCTGAAGTGTATTTAAAACAATTTAAGACAATTCTCAAATATTATTAATAGTTTAATCAAGCATTAAGTTCCTTTTATTTCTGCTATTGCTATGACTATTTTTATGTATTAGTCAAGGCAAGTGACATTCACAAGATTTATATCTCAAATGATGCTTTATTTGTTTATTTTTAGTTTTGGCTTTGGCACTCGTTCCAGGCAGTTCTCTTGGCAACAGTGGTGTTACTTCTGCCTGTCATGTGCTCTGTGCAATTAAACTCTTCCATTATATTCTCCATCGCAACTTATTTTATACAAATGTTCTAGCTGTTATATTCAGCCATTGACTTATATAACTTTCCTACAGCATTTAGTCAAATTTCTTTTCCCTTTAAGTGTAAGAAAAAAAAGAATTTTATGAGAATCTAGGCAATAGATTTTTAATGGAAAAAAATCACATATGTATTAAACCTTTTTGTCTTTCCATCCTGTCTCTAGATTTGCTTTATTCTCTTTGTTTCTTGCAAGTAATACTTACAACAAGAGAGTCTGGGGCTACTGGTTCACTGCGTATGAAGACTACTGTCAACCAGCTTGTTATAACAGAAAGGCCAATACATAGGGAATCTATAATTTTCTATCCATGGCTCTGCAGACCCTCAAATGAGTGGTTATTGGCAGGAATAGAAAAATCTTTTCTATCCACAGGCAGGTAAACCATATTTTTGTAGATGTGACCTCAGGGTAGTGAACTTTATGGTATTAGCATCATGAAGAGAATTGACTTGACCTCAGTCAGGGGCTCCCTCAACGAACATTGTTCATTTATTTCTGAAAAATAAATGTGCTGGTGCACCCTAGTGAGGCAGCGGTTGGGTTACTTGCCTTTGAAGGAGCACAGGCCACATACCTCTGGGTTCAAGTCCCGGGCCCTGGGGAAAGCAACCAGTGTGAACAAGAAAATAAAAAATAAGACACTTCTTCCTTTTCTCTTCCTGCCTGCATCTTTCTTTAAAAAAAAACAAAAGCCAAGCATTAGGGTAGGAGCCTATTGGAAGGATGTGTGTGGGTTGAAAGAGTAAGTAAAAGCCATCATGGAGAGTTGCGTGTTATAGTTATAGAGAGTATAAATTTGGGACATTTGACAGACTCAAGAGTATGGTGAAGCTTCCTTGAAAAAGATGTCAGAACTGAGTTCTAAAACCTTGCACTTCAAAATGTGCTCTGTGAATGGTTTGCTTGAGCATCACCTGGAAACCTAGTAGAAATATAAATTCTACAACCCCACCTCACACTTTTCAAATCAGACTCTGCATTTTGATAAGATCCCCAGGTAACTCGTGTGTGTATTCAGGTCTGAGAAGTGCTGAGATAAAGCTTCAGAGTAGAGGGGACAGGATTCAGAGACTGGAGTAGTCTAGACACAGAAACTGTGGCTGTCAGGCCTGTGTCTTAACATGCTCTGGGGACTGAAAGAGGACTGGAGCCCAGGGACGATGTGGAATGTGGTGTCTTCACACCACGGATAGTGTTGAAGAGTATGGGAAGTAGTTAACATTGCTCACAGCCAAGAGAAAGATTGAAAATTACTAGATGAGATCTTGGCTACTTTTTGAAGAGCTTTTTTGGTTAAAGAGTAATAAAGGTACAAACATGTATGAAGAGGATTGAGCAGAGAATAGAGAGGAAGAGATGTGCAAAAGAGACAGAATACATAATACCTACGTATGTGGGGAGGGGGGGTTGTTTTTGTTTTTGTTTTTTTAAGGTGTAAGCAGAAATGAAGGCAAGTAGGCAGGAAAGTAGGAGGAGAGAGGAGGAAGAAGCATGTTAGTTTTATTTAGTTGTTTGCAATGATTGTTTCTCCCCTGGACTAAGGACTCAAATTCATGGATATGTGACCTGCATGCCTTTGGAGGCAATTGACCTAACTGCTACACCACCAGGGTGCACCAAGAGACATAATACATTCTCCTCTCTTTTATTCAGTATATTTGCTGACTTTCTGTTATATACTAAGCAATGGGAATATATAGATAAAAAACTAAGTTCAATAATGATACTTTGCATAAGTTGCTATGGGAGTATGTCAGTAGAATGATTAAATAATACTAGAAAATTGAGATGGGGGACAGAAAAAAATGGGAGCTGGTTTTCCAGATATTTGAGTTGATTCTTTAAGAATTTGCCTTATAATACGGGGAGCAAGGAAACTGCTTAGCATGTACAAAAGCAAGAAAGCTTGAAAGGGAATGGTGAGTCCACTGGACCATGGACATTTCTGATTGGGTGCAGCATTGAGTAGGGCTGAGGGATAACAAGAGATGAGGTGGGAGGGAAAAGATGAGGTTGGATCATGATTGACCTTAAATGCCATTGAAGGTGTTTGGATTCACCTTAAGAATTTTAGAAGAGTGCCTGATCTCAAGTAGTAAACCAGGAAATGAAGCAGAGGAGATTGATTAATCCATGAGATATTGAAGAGAAAATATTAAAAATTCATTTTATTCTTTGGACATGGGAGGAGAGGGATGAGTCTAGAATGTTTCTTTAACTTGAAGCTGCTGGGTAGATAATGGCCCTCTATCAAGATGAGAAAAAGACGGTGCTTGGGTATGGAGTATCCAGTTCAGAAATAAAGATTTGAGAATCTTTCATTGAATGATCAAACTGAGATGGCCCATGTGATGAGCTCTAAAATGCAGCTCAGTAGTAGATGCGGTAATGATTATGATAAATGATAGCCCGTACATCTCATATCTTTCATCAGTAGGGGTCAATTAAAAGACTGTTTATGTGAATAATACTGGTTATTTGGTAAATATTGTGAATGAAAGATGAAGCAGATAAAACTGTTTAATGACTGCACATAGCAGGAGTGCTTTAGTGGTTTCCTAGCTTTCTCTTTAAGAACTTCCTGCATGCTGTGTGTGTGTGTGTGTGTGTGTGTGTGTGTGTGTGTGTGTGTGTGTTTGCCTGTGTATCGGTAAATTAGAAGTCTTTTTTTTTTAAGGAAAGGTGCAGTCAGGCATGAAGGCGAGAAGGTGGCCAAGCAGCAAGAGAGGAGGAAGAAGCACTTTATTTTAGTTTAGTTGTCCACATTGGCTGTTCTCCCAGCGCCCCCAGACCTGGGGGTGTATGGCCTTGCATTCTTTCGGAGGCAAGTGACCTAACTGCTGCTCCATCAGGACATGCCATAAATGAGAATTCTTAACACTCTTTACAAAGTTATAGAATTTAGGTCATATTTTATTTGATTCTTGGCATCTGTCAAAAGTACTTTTGAGTTTTATGGTAGCATTAGAGTGTTATTTCTCCTCAGCCATTTTTCACCATGGTAATAGGAATAAAAAGAAAAAACTTTCTTTATAGACAGTCACTATTTTTATTGTCTTTGATTTCACAGTTGCTTCCACCAGCAAAATAAGAAAGGCAGAAAATACCCCCACCTTTCGACATAAAAAAATATAGGAAAGAAAAGTATAGTATCTCTATCAAACAGTATGCTGTTTCTATAACATCTTACTTTTGGATGTTTATAATAAAATAACTTTATGATCTACTCCTAGCTGGTTTTCATGAAGATTTTATGTCAACTTTTTAAAATTATGTCCACTTATATAATCTGTATCATGGGTTTACATATTTTATAAGATTCATAGATCTAAATGCTTGATGTGGAATGCCCTGGTGGCCTAGTGGTTTCATCACTTCAACACAGTCCACATATATCGCAAGGTCTCTGGTTCAAGACCTGTGGCCATAGAAAACAGCAAAGATGAACAACTAAATAAAATAAGTAAAATTCTCCTTCCTTCTCTCCCTGCCTGCTTGCCTTCATTCCTGTCTGCACCTTTCATGAATACATACATACATACATACATACATATATACATATATACATAAATGCTTGCTCTTAGAGTAGTTTCCTTTATTATTATTAGGAAACCACTTTTCATCCAGAATGGGAACGTAAATTTTAATAGATGTTAGATTTTTTAAAAAAGTTTTAACATGGAAACCTTTTTTTTTTTAACCTTGTTAAAACTACATCTGAAAATGTGTTAATATTTTGCTAATTTTTATCATATATGTATTCAGCATTTATTTTTTCATTTACCACTCAGTTAACATTTTTAAACAAGGCTCATTATTTACTGTGATTTATTAATTAATTTATTGTTATTCATTTATAAGTGCCACCTGCATTTAAAAAGCTTATTCAACTTGAAAAATCAGATGTAAAAGTATGTTTTAAAGAGAACTTGGAATATAATGGCTATCTTTAGTTCAACAAATTTTACTTATGTGTGCTTTATACATTGGAGACATTCAGCATTATTAACTGTGCCTTCTATAAAAGTATAACAGATTTTAGTGGGGTAGGGGAGAATATGATAGAATATTAATGAGGATCGATCATTGAATACAAACCATAGATTAAATTCTTTGCTTATATTCTCACAACAGTATTATAATATAACTCAGTATTATTTTCTCTCTTTTAGCATCAAGGCAACTAAGGTTTAGCAATGTCAAGTAATTTGTCCAAGATCACACAGTTACTACGTGGAAGAGACAGATTTGGGAATCTACATGACTTGATGCCTCATTTATATTGACCTCATATTATATGAGAGCAAAATTACATATCACAAATAATAGAAAAGAAGGGAAAATTGATAATTGCTTTAAAAAACAAAATTGAAGTTTATGGAGATTTAGAATAGGGGCAAATTATATCTATGAGGGAAGATGAGGAAAGACTTCATTATTTCGCTAATGCAAGTTAAGATCAATTTATATACACTGTGTACTGAATTCACAAAGAAAGCTTTTGTTGTGTTTTTGAATGATTCAACAAATAATAAATAGAAGGGTGGTTCTCAATACCCAGCTGTGAATATACATTACTGTTATTATCACAGTTATCATTAATCATATCAGAATGTTGACATTATACTAGATGGTGAATAGAAAAATAAATATAGTCTTTGCCCTCTAAAAATGTTCTGTAAATCTTGGCAGTTTTCTGAATGTAGCTTTGTTAAGTGATTGGATGAATTTCTGCCTTAAATTTGCCTCTTCATAGCATTAAAACAAATATATTAAGTAGCCAAAATCTTATTTAAGTGAGCAAAGCATGATTTGCTATGTGTGTACAATTTAAAAAATTTATCTCATCACTTTTAACACACAGCTCACTTCTGTTAAATTTAGCATTTTAAAGAGTTTTGAGAAACAGGAAATAGGATCTGTAACAAAGGCCAAGAAATGACATTATTTATTTTAGAGATTAAGCAAGCTCAGGAAATAATTGTTTAAAATGCATTCTAAATAATTGCTTTCATTTCTGCGAATGGTACATTTCACAAAAATGATAGTTATTTGAGGACATAGTTTGACTTGATTTGGTTGGCTTTCTGGTATCATAATAATATGATACCCAGGTGGTGGTTTGCTGGCTTTTGCAGCAGGTACACTAAAATTAAACTGATGAAGAGAATGCGCAAATGAGCTCCATGTAAAAATAGCATGCAATTTACAAAGGATTTCATGTTTTGGGGGTATCATGTTTAGAGATAGGGAGGCTTGATGTCAGAAAGATGTTAGCGCTCTCTAAATCTGGAAATTCAGAGCAATTCCAGTTAACATCCTAGTAAAAATTTTAAAGAAATTTTAAAAGTTGATCTTAAAGTGCATATGGAAGAGCAAAGGGTCAACCATAGCCAGGACAGTTTTGAAAAGAAAGGTGGAAACTGGGAAGCTCTAAGTGTGACCGTGTTACAGGGGGACACAGAGTCCAAGGTGCAGAACACGCAAACAGACCCCTCAATTACATGGTTGGTGTGTGGAAAACCCAGCTTTGCAGACTTGTGAAGACAGACTGGTCACTCAGGATTCTGTTTAATAAATGCTGCTGGCACACCCAGCTATATGGAAAAAGACAACAGCGAGCATAGTCCTACTTTCAGTGACAAACAAAATTAGTGTCAGTTGAGTTAAAGGCTTAAATGTGGAAAACAATACTTCAGAACGTCTAAAAGAAAACAATATATGTATTCTGAAAAGGCAAGGATTGCTTAAGCAAAATATAAAATACATCATAAAGAAAAAGTTAAATAAATATGACTACACTTGAAATAAAAGCGTGTGTAAATTTAAAAACAAATCAAAGTGAAGACCAACCAGAGTAGGAGATATGTTGCACATATAAACAACTAAGCATTATTATTCATAATGTATCAAGTAATCTTAAGTATAAAGTAGAAAAATGAAGACCAACTGAAAAATACAAGGGATTCAAATGGACTATTTACAGAAGAATGATCAATGTACACACAAAATATGCTTACTTACCAATAATCAAGGAAATGTACAATGAAATTAAAACTATGAGATACCACTTCTTGTGCATAATTTTGACATTTTGAATGTCAACAATCAAATATCCTTGACTTTGTAGAAAAAGGGGAAGCTTTCTTCTGCTTATAGAAGTGTAAGTTGATTCCACCAGTTTGAACAATAGCTGGTAAAAGTATGACTTAACTGTTCCACTCTAGAGAAATTCTCATACTTGTGTACAGCACATTTATAAGAATACTAGTATTCAGTGTTATTTAACAGTGGAAAGGATACATAAATTGTGTAATACTATTTGGCAGTGAAAGTAAGTGAATTTATCAGCATTACCATGAACAAATCTAACAATGTTAATATAACAAAATACCAAAAGGATCTAATATAATACTATTTGTGTCAAGTTCTAATACAAAAACAATACTGTTTAGGGACATCTACATATGTGATCAAAGTTAAGGTAGATTGGGATGATAGACATTCTCTCCAGATATTGGTATCCTTTAATAGGCAGAGGAATGAAGACAGTTCGAAATTGGTACACTTTATTTCTTAAGATGAGGGGAGAGGGTTACTTTAGTATTTACATATTTTCATTGAATTTTTAGAAGCATAGTTAGAACTTTAAAAAAATCAATTGTTACTAAATAAAAAGAAAGTTGCTATGAACACTGAGATACATATATCTTTTTTAATTAGTATTTTCATATTGTTTGAACAGATATCTATACATGGAATTGCTAGATCATATGGTAGTTCTATTTTTAATTTTGTGAGAAATGCCCATACTGTTTTGCTTAGAGGTTGTGCTAATTTATATTTTCATCAGCAATGTGAGAGTTCTTTTTCTTCTACGTCTTTGCCAGTAATTCTTGCTTCCAGTCTTGTCTTATTTTTTTATATAGGCCATTCTCACAGGTGTGAGATGATACCTCATTGTGGTTTTGCTTTTATATTTCCCTAAGAATAAGTGGATGACCATTTTTCATGTGCCTATTGGCCATCTGTTTGGAAAAGCATCGTTTCAGGTATTCTACCCATTTTTTGATTGGGTTGTTTATTTTTGTTGCTGTTGAAGTATATGTTTTTTTTAAAAAAATGTTGTTACCACCTTGTCAAACATGTAATATATCCAATTGTCTTCTCCCAATCAGTAGGTTGGCTGCCTTTTCATTTTTGTGGTGATTTTTTTTCTTCTCTTGAAACTATATAGTAATGTATACTAATGATACATCTATTTTTGAAAAAGAATTACTGATCCACTCAAAATGTTGAAGTGAGGTTGCATTTCTTATTCACTCATGTATTAATTTCACTTAATTGCTGTTATGTAAGCAAAGAAGGGGTAGCTTTCTGAAAGGTGAACAGATGGCTTTTCTAAGACTTGATGTGATTGCAACTAATTCAAATGTGGCTTTCCAGGTCAAACTCATTTTTTCCAAATATACCTACTTGAATATAAAATTTATTTTCTAAAAAATTTTAGTTGTGTAATATAAGGTATTTCCTATCTCAGAATTTAGATTCATTCTCTCTCTCTCTCTCTCTCTCTCTCTCTCTCTCTCTCTCTCTCTCTCTGTCTCTCTCTGTTTCTTTTTCTCTCTCTCCTTCCCTCATGCACACATATACCACATTTCTTTAAAACAAAAAAAGGGATATAAATATAAATAGTGGTTTATTTCTGCTCTAAGTGAAAGAGATAAAGAGATAGCAAACACAATTCCCTTTTCTGTGCCCCTGTGAGGTGTAACAGGATTCACAAAAGTAATGGGTACATGGTTACCCTTTTACAGCAAGTTTTATTGGCGTGATATTTGTCTAGAGTACTGGGATCACGTATACTTTTTTTTTTAGCTTAATATTAACTCAGAAGAGCACTAATCCTATTTCACCAAATACCTGCTTCTTCCCTCCCTCAGATAATTCTGAACAGTACTTTATTATTAATTAGGGTTTTCTTATGCTGCCCAGTATTCTAGACTCAACATGGGAATTAGGAGACAGACCTTCCTTTAAGGAATACATAGTTTTATTTGTCTAATTCTTTAAGAAGTGAAACACAGAGGGACATTTTTGCACAGATTTTATTTGCCTTAGTTCTATCATACTTATCCATGGCTTTAAAATTAATAAGCCTCTCTAGAGGAGGCAATAAAGATTAAAGACAAAAGCAGACAGTAAATATGTGGCCTCAGCTGTCCTTTCCAAGGAGAATGAATTAATCATTGAGATACTCTAGTTGATAGCTGCTGAGGGGTATGCTTTTCAAGTCTTCTGACAAAAATGAAATTTTTAGTTTGGTTTAAAGAAGAAAAATCAGAACCCATTGTAAAGCTTTATCCCCAAGGCCTGAAAGATTCTCTCTTAGAGACAAAGATGTATGATCTCTCCCAAGGGACAAACAAGGTTTTCTCAGTTCAGTGAATTTAGTTTAGCGGACACAAATTTCACATGGCATCTGTGATTTTATCCTGGAAATACTTTTAAATCAGACAAACTTCATCAAATGGGTATACTTTTATAAGGATACAAAATATACTACATAGATATATAAAACATATACTTCAACAGCAACTATATATACTACAACTATAATCACATCTGTGATTTTATCCTGGAAATACTTTTAAATCAGACAAACTTCATCAAATGGGTATACTTTTATAAGGATACAAAATATACTACATAGATATATAAGATAGGAGAGACAAGGTTCTGTTTTTCAGTGTCAACAACCTTTAGTTCCTAAGAATTTTAGAAATTGGGACTGAATCCTATATTGCAGTCCTATAACAACTCCATATGATCCTCTTTCTGTTTCCCTGATTAGTCCATCCACAACTTGGTTAACGCTGACTTTTGATCCTAAGCAAAGAACCAAAGATAGAGCAACAGTTTCCGTCACTTCTGATAAGACAGCCATCTTCTCTGTTAGGATTCTCCGATGAAGTCATGAGACTCTCTGAATCCTTTGTGTTCATGGCAAACTCGGAGTAAATCCTCCCATTCTCTGGCCACTACTTCTGTTCCTCCAGTTTTGATGATTCATCACCTCAGAAGAACCTCTAATCTGTTGAACCTCTTTCTTTCTACTGCGCATCTCCTGTGTGTGTCTTTCCTCCTTATGTGACTTACTCTATTGTCTATCATTACAGCCCTGCTCTTGCCCTTTTCTGCTTCTGTTGTACTCACCCTGAAAAACTTCAGCCTGGAAATTATCCATGCCTAATCCATGCATATTCTCAAGCAACTGAATTTGACTAGACAGTCATACTGACTGTCTCATCTACATTTGTTTAAACAGATCTCCTGGAGCACTAGCACTGGCTGGTCAGCCCATTTACCAATCAGATATTCTATCACTATCTCGTGACATACTGCTTTCTTTCTACCCAGTCTTTTCTGTCAGCACACATTTGTAGTATATTTCCTATTTAAAAAGAAAACTTCATTTGTCTCTTCATCCCTTTCCAGCTCCTGTTTCATTACTTTGTGCCCCTTTACAGCAAAAGTCCTCAGAAGAGTTTCCTGTATTTAGTCTTCATTTCTAAATTTTCTGCTGTTCCACTCCACTTAAGCTTTGGTACCTGCCATTCCACTCATGTTAGAGTCCCACTCATTCACCTAAGTGTACGGCACTTGGTCCTGGTGATCACTACCTCTGGAAACTCTTTCTTCACTTGGTTTCTGGGCTACTACACCTTGTACCTCATGGATCAGTCATCACCTTTCCTGCTTCTGCTTCTCTTGTCTTTTAAAGTCTTTGTAGCACTCTCTTTTGGGGGCCCTCCATGAATCCTCACAGACCTATGACTGTAAATATTTCTATGCCAAGCACCCTAACTGCAAGGGAACAGAAGCAGTTGCCCTTGACAACCTTCCACACCTTACCTTGTGTTCCTCTTCGTCTCATAGTTCATCTGTATTCTTTACAAATCTTCTGACAACTCCCAAGTATGTACTCTACTTCCAGTCTCTGTGTGGAAACCTACACTCATACATTTCCAACATTCATAACTTTTTCCCTTGGAAGTATAATAGGATCTCAAGCAGAACCTGCCCAACATGCCTTCTCTATCCCTCACCCGTTTAAAGAGCATCGTCAATATAGTACATCATGCTGTAGTGTCTTACCCACTTTATTTTTCTCTGTGACCCTTGTCACCACTGACGTTGCAGCAGCTACATATGTTTTCCTACTTTACACACTGGAATATAACCCCATGTCAACAGGGTCTCTTGTTTATTCATGCCTTAGGGCAGGCAGAGTAATGGTGCCCCAGAGATGTCTATGTCCTCCCCCCAGAGTCTGTGATATTTCCTTACATGGCAAAGGGACTGAGAAACTGTGATTGATTTAAGGATCTTGAAATGGGAGATTATCCTGGATTATGGTCCAGTGAAATTACAAGGGAAAGAAGGAAGCCTGGGCATTAGGGAGACACAGTGGAAGCAGAGATTAAAGTGATGCTGCCAGGAGACAGAGCACGGCAGCCTCTGCAAGCTGGAAAAGGCAGTGAGCAAATTCTCCTAGAACCTCCAGAAGGAATGCAACTCTGCTGACACCTTCATTTTAACCCCAGTAATACCTGATCTTGAGAACTTTGTTAAATGTGTATGTTTTAAGACAAGTAATTTGTTGTAGTCACAGTAGGAAGCTAATATCATCCATTATCTCCAGCACCTAGAGTTTCATGGTACATGGGTGAGTAGTATGTCTTTATTATTTTAGATCCCATGTAGAGATTATTGATCACAGAGATCATCCATAATCATTAGATCATAGATCTAATCCCTATTCTAAATGTGGTCATTGGAAATAAATGATCCAGTCTTTCTTTGAATAATAATTTACATTTATTTTTCTAGGCAAAAGTATGTTTTTATTATTCTAGTCTATTTTAGGCAGGAACTCTGTGTGTGTGTGTGTGTGTGTGTGTGTGTGTGTGTGTGTGTGTGTGGTGATTTTAAAAATCTCATAATGTGAGGAATGAAAGGATTTTAAAGGGCATTCAATTGAGTTTTCCTGATCTAAAGTTTGCATATTTCTCACAATATTCCTGACAAGCAAACATCTCAAGTCTATTTTAGAACCTTCAATGATGGGAAACTCTCTTTAGCTGGAGGGCTCAGAACTACTTTTGGATAAACTTTTCTGATTTTTTTCTGTTTTGTTCTCCACTAAGGAAATAAACCAAGACTAGAAATATCAACTGACTGATTTTGACCCATTGATTAAAGAGTATCTGAAATACAAATCACTCTGTTAAATCTGAAACGCCTGCCTTGGCATTCACATTTGTCAGAAAATGCTTATGCTATTCCAAACAGAAGCCATCGAATATGCTTTGGTGGAGTAAAAAATCAAGATGTGCTTTTCAGTTAAACGATCAATTATTTGCATTGCTTATTGTGCCTCTAAGGAAGCATTCATAGAAAATGGTATTGGTTTAACCTTGGGTTCATACTTCTCTCCAAGTGTTATCAAGTAAGAAATTTTGTATGTTGTAGACAGCTCAGCTGATACAGGACAGTCAGTTGAATTCAATGCACCAAAGGTTGACCACTGTTAGTGTCTCATGCACCATGCTAGACATCTGAGAAGAAAGATGATAGAGTTATATCTCCTATCCCCAAGAGAGTGTCCCCTATAATCTGATAGAGAATATAGAAATGTAGACACAAATATAGCAGTGACAAATGCTCACAGATGGCACAGAAAAATACTTATCAGTGTGAAGTATAACCAATGATCATTCTGATCCGCCATACCAGACAGCGGGTGAGTGGGCAGAGTAGTACAAGGAGGAGAGATGAGCAAGAAAGGGAATAAGTACAATGAACGTTCACATGTAGTTGAGCACCATAGTGTCTTAAATGTTCCTTTGTTAATTATATAAATAGTTCTAGTTTAAATGTATGAACCTGTATTGTATTATTGAATGACGAACTTCCTAATAAAAATCTTCTTGCAAATGCCATAATTTTTACGTTATTCATGCATTAGATATTCATTCTCTAATGTAAGGACAATTAAAAGTATATGCGGTAAAATTTACCATGGTATTAAAATAAATTTTTAGGAGTCATTGCCCCCCAGAAAGTGATAGTTTTCATGACACTGTATGTTGAAAAGACTGTTCTTTCCCCTTTAACTTGTCTTGGCAATATTATAAAAAATCAGTTGACTATAAATGGTAGCGTTCATCTCTGGATTCTCAGTTCTATTCCACTGAAATAAATGTCTACCCTTATGCCAGTGCTGTATTGTCTACTACTGTAGTTTTATAGTAACTTTTGAAAAGGAATATTGAAAGCTTTTATATATAATTTTTAAGTTTGGAAAAATAACTCTTCCTATTTACCCTATGATATCAAAGACAGAAACCGTAGCTAGAACTCCACCAGAAAGGAATGAAGCGATCTGTGGATATTTCTTGAACCCTTCTTTAATGTCATCAGAATGTTCACCAACAACTATGAAAAGGAAAACAGAAAACATGAATGACCTCCCTACTGAGAGCCAAAGAAGCATACCACTCGCTGTGACGGATGCTTTAGAGCATATCATGGAACAGCTCAATGTTTTGACACAGGTGGGTTGACATGCTTTGCACTTGGGGGTAAAATATGCAAAAGAATCCTGGTTACCGCAGGTTGCAGAACTAGCAGAGCGGAAGGAAAATTTTCTTTCTTAGCAAGGCAAGATCAAGGTGACAAACAATATAGCAAGACATGCTGTGGTCAGCTGCTCTAGCAACATCTGGGGGAGGTGATGTCAGAGTGCATGCTCATGTATGCATCCACACCCCCACAGTGCCATACCTGGCGTCCTGGAGCCAGAAGGAAGCAGTAGAGACTGTGAAGAACAGTAATGGTTTGCCGTCCTATGAATGTTTGTTTTCTGGGCAATAATGCTTTGTTCTGAGACTTTTTGCTGCAGTGTGTTCAGATTAACACATTATCAAAGAAATACTTAGGATTATAAGAAAAACGTATTGGAATGAACCATTTCTAGTTAGACCAAAATATTGGTAATGTTTATAGCTCTTCACTCAGAACATTTTCTGACTATCCAATATATAACTTCCTTTCATTCCAAAGCTTTTTGCATCGATACTGGATGTAGTCTTCTGGAGGTGATTGTTTTTGCTTTCCCATTTTAGAATTTTACCCAGTTTTTTGATGACATTTTTTTTTTGCAATGGATGATATACATGGATCTTAATATACCAAAGATTTTCAACTCTTGTTCAGGAGATCTAGAAGTCGTTTAAGGAAAGTGGTATGTTGAAATGGGTGCACCAAAGCTTTCTCTTCCAGCTCTGCTTATTCTATTTCCTTTAAAAATGTTTGATTATTCCTCTTTGCATGAGAATGAGGATACCAATGTTTGTCAGGGCAGACATGATCACCAATTTTGTAGAGGCTATAATGTGAACTAGAAAGATGTCAATTACTTTTCTAGAATAAATATTTCAAGTTGAAGTTGTATTTGCCGAGAAGTCATGTAATTCTGTTCTCAACTCTGACTGCGTTATAATCACTTTGGCAATTTAAAAAAATGTACAAATGGGCAATTCCCATCTTCAGAGAATCCAAGATCTTGGCATCAGTCTGTTAAACATCCCATATGATTCTCTTTTGCAACTAGAGTTTAAAACAATGAATGTAATGAATATTTTCACCCTGCAGGTAACATCCCACGGCCTTTGGAGTTAAGGGACGTGTACGGATGTGGGGCTCTGATAGATTGTGAGAAGAGCTGTGTTAGAATGTGGGATTAGCAAAAGATTAGTTCAATGAAATGTGTTAAAAGTCACCAATTTTTACTTTACAGTATGTGTAGGAGGCTACTTTCCTAGTGTTTATCAGACAGTTCTTTCCTTTAAAGGCAGTTTCCTTCTCAGCTTCATGCCAGATTTGGTTTGATTTATCTTGTTTCCGATATTACCATGTCTTCCTACCTACACTTGCATTTTATGTCAGGTTCTCTGGAAGACCTCTCCCAAATGAATTTCTATAGTCTACTTTTTTAACTTTATGATCCATTTCTTCTTTTTACCTGATACAAGTTTCAATGACTCACTTTAAACTTTATTAAATATCTCTCTGATTTTATAGTTTTAACTTGAAGGGTTCATTTTCTTTTATATATGAAAGGAGTTAAAAACAGTTATAAAATATTTGTAACTCGTGAACCAGTGAGCCTTTGGGCAAGTCATAAATAAAATTAAAATATTCAGATTCACTTTAATTATTATTACTGAGAATTTCCTAACTCAGTTTCAATGTTTATAACAATTTGTATGGAATTATAACTGGAAATTAATTAAAATGAAATTGCATTGTGAATGGTAGAGAATAGACTTAACCAGTGTTAAAGGTTTTGATAATGTATGTATCAACAGCTTTAGCATGTGAAATTGTGAAAATGTATATCTGACATCTGTCAAAATTCTTGCCCCATTGTAGGCACTCAAGAAATGGTAGAAAATATTAATAGTATTGCTGTTATTTCTAATTAGTCATGATTTATAGTATGGAATATAAAAGCAAAAGCTATGAAGTAATATTAAAAAATTATTTACTTTCGGAGAGTCAGGAACCAGTTCATTTTTATTGAAACTTGTTGACTAAGATAATCAAGCACTTAAACCACTTTTCCTCTGAACTCTACCACTGGACCCTGTTCTAACCTGAGTGTTTATGGAGCCTTCCTCACCAACAAGCAAGTTTGGGACACCAGCAGGTCCTAACTGTGACCCTGAGAGAGAGAACTTCCACAGGCGAAGGGCTCCCTCTTCTCAGACTGCCCTTCCCTCGCACCACCGCCGAGCCCGAGTGGCTAGCTGTGCCTGACATTAGAGATTTCCACAGCCACCTCCTCAGGTTCAGCTGTGTGTTAAGAGGACATACAGGATGCAAGAAGCCCCTCACTCCCCAGATGACATGTTTATGACTAAGGACATGGCTCAGCAGCAGAGGAACATCAGGTGAGGTGGCTGAGCAGAGGCTCGTCTGTGCTCGTGCTCCTGCAGCTTGGAGCCTTGCAGAGTGGCATGTGCAGGGGCTCTAGGCCCCCCACTTGGACGCTCTCAGAGGAAGAACCCCCATTAGGCTCTTGTGGAGGTTGCATTACATAGGCTTGAGTGATTAGCTCATTGGCCACTGGCAACTGAGCACAACGTTAGCCCCTCTCCCTTCCCTGGTGGTCAGGGGTGGACTGAATCCACCCTCTAACCATGCAGTTGCTTTTCTAGGCAACCAGCCCCCACCCTTAGGTGCTTCCCTAAAGCCACCACATTAACAGAACAAGAAACTCTTTCTGCTCTCAACACTGAGGACTTTCCAAGCCTTTAGGGAGCTCTGAGCCAGGAATGTGGATGAAGATCAGATATACATGAGAAATATATTTTGATCATCTGAATGACCACATATGCATTTCTTAGAAGTGACGGTATTGCAGTAGTCAAGTTGTAGATGAGGGAAGTGTTTCTTATTTATAAATTGTCCCAACGAATTATTTTTTCGATGATGGAATTAACATGTCATCCTTTGTAATCTCCAAGAATTGGGCTGGGGAGTGGCTAACATCATGAAAAGAGAAATAACTCAGCTGAGTACTGTATCCTCTAAGAAAGGGCAAATCACCGCCTATTGTCTTTCCGAGGGCTCTCACCTGAGTCCTAGTAACCCTTTGAATCCATCTGTCAATTTGCAGAAAATAGGGAGTTTAGAACACAGTAGCAGCACTCATGAGTGTGAGGTCCTTAAAAATCCAGACTGGTGGAAACTCTACAGGTCAAACGATCTAACACAGTCTAGACAAATTATCAAGAAAAGAAAGGGGGAGGATGGGAAACTTTTGATTAAAAGAAACTTTAGATGATACATCCGGTATTGGAAATATAAGGCAAAATTGTAGTGTCTAGGACATACACGTCAAAGATAAAACCAAAAGGAATCACAGAAAAGTAGTTACTATAATAGTCAGGGTAATGGATGTTAGAACAGGAGGGCAGGAAGGCACATGGAAGGAATTCTCTCCTGACCTGGGTGCTGGTTATAAAGGTGTTTTTGTCACAAGAATTTGTTAAGTGACACATGTGTTATTCCACTACCTGAATTTGTTTTATAATAAAAGAAAACAGCTTTAAGGTACAAAAGAGCCATAATGAAGTAGTCAATATCACACGAAAAATTTTCCAAATTTAAAAGTAGTCATTTGTGTGTGTGTGCTTGTGTCTGTGTAGTCATATAGTCATGTATTAACCAAAGGAGTGAGAATAACTAAGATTTGTCAAGTCTTTTTTGTTTTTTAAAACGAGGGAGGAAGAAGGGAACGAGGGAGGGAAAGAAGGGGAGGAGGAAGCATTTTTCTGTTTTTTGGGGGTTTTTCCCTCTAGCCCTGGGTCTTCAGTCCAGGTTCTTGGACTTCACATGGCTCACACCCCAGGTATCTCAGCTGCCTGAGCCACAAGGGCACGCCCAAGATTCATCAAGTCTTGTGTGGCAGGCCCAGGCTTACGCATTTTACACGCAGTCTTCCATTCAGCCTTCCTTCGGGGTACCATCTCATCTTGTGGGGATAGAGCTAGTGCCAGTTGTAACGATACTTTCAAAGTCAGCGACACATACTGCCGTCTGGGGTAGTGGAGGTGTGGTCCATCACGGTCTGATTGTGACAGAATGACTGGAAAGACATTTGAGTAGCCCCTGGCCGGGCATGTGGCTCCACCCCACCCCACCGCCCACACTCCCATGCGGCGTGTGGCACCATTGAGAACGTGTCGTGTGGCCTCTTCTCCAGCATTGCGGCCTTGGAAGATCAGACATGAGAATTGTCTACAGAGGCCTGGTCTTTCATTCCTTTTTCTTCAAATGCATCATTTTTTGTTGTTGTTTGCCTTCCCCACCACCACCCACTTTTCTCAAACTGCATGACAGTGCTTTGCCCCATGGTCGGGCCTGAAAGTAGAGCAAGTTCTGGGGCTCATTTCTGAGCCAACTTCCTGGCAAGAGGGTCAGCATTCCCATTCAAGAATGTATCTTCCATGAAGAGTATTGTCATCGTCTTCACCAGCAGGTCACCCGGCGCTGATTACTTTGTCCTCCTTTTTGCAGACTGTTTCTATCTTGGAGCAGCGACTGACTTTGACAGAGGACAAGCTGAAAGACTGCCTCGAAAATCAGCAGAAGCTTTTCAATGCTCTCCAACAGAAAAGTTGACTGGAAAAGCACGAGCAGAGGCGCAGTGAGCACACGCACATGGCCCGGGAAGGCAGCACAGACGCCACCCGCAGCAGAACCGGGCTCCCATTATCATGGCATCTCCTAAAGGGCGAGCAACAGAACGAAAGGCAAATCAAGGGCGAATTTGAACACGAATCAATGTCAAGGACTAATTTGAATCATAGCTATTTATGATTACGCCAATAAAGTGATAAGCCTTCAAGTGACTATTTCCCGCCCCCCATGTTATTTTAAATGTCAGTTTTTAGTTATAGTTAAATTCTGGCAGGAAAGTAACAAAATCTTTGGATTCTTTGTGAAATCATTTCAAATCGACCATGTTCAGGCAGTTCCTTAAAACAATATGTTTCTTTAGCAAACACCACCCTTGGGGGTGAAGTAATTCACTTTCTTCTATGACAACATTCTATGTGCAGGAAATGAGTTAATGATCTGATTCAGATTTCTTTCATTTCAAAAGATTTTTTTAATTTTTTCTTACCCATGCTTTGAAAAGATAACCTTATAAAATTTGCAAACCACAAAATTTCCACAGCAAGGATGCATTTACTTTTAACTAGCACCAGCAGATACATGACATAGGGCAGTGAGTTTTTCTTCCATTGATGGTGTACATTGTTTATCCTTTGACCAGCTTGAAGAAATTGAAGTTAATGTGAAGCACTGATACCTTTTCTTTCCTAGATGAGTGCACCAACTGATTTGGGCTGCATCAGAACCTGTGATCCCAGTTTACAAGAATTATATTAGTGCCATTTCAGTGTGCTCAAAAAACAGAATAACGCAGCAGTGATACTTAAAAATATGCACACATGTGTCTTCATGTGCTTCAGAAATGTTGCTAAGGATGATTTTGGCAACTGAATGAAAAGTAGTTTTTCTAAAAAGAAACTCACATCATTGTCTTTTTATTTTTTTTTTAATGAATTGTGATTTGAAACAAAATGAAAATGAGCCAGGCATTGTAAAATATCTTGGTTACAAATTAAAATTTTCATTTTCTCTTAAACAAATAACAGGTTAAATTAAGGCAGGTACTTTTGTTTGTTTGTTTGTTTGTTTTCTGTCTACCTATATGGAGAACAAAGAAGGTGAGAAAAGACAGTCCACATTTATGATGTCTCTCAGTGACATGGTGAAATTGCTCTCTACGTTTTTGGGAGAGAAGGAAAAAGTGAAGTCCTTTTCATGTAGAAGTCTGTCTTTAGAAATTTTTCTCAAAGCAATTTCAATTGTATTTAAGGAATTTTTTTAAAAATCATCCTTTGTGCACTGTAAGTGCCTTTTTATATTATACTGAGTGTGAACTTTTGGTCATTTTTAAGAGTTTATACAGACTAAGTGACATTGTTTTTTATACTGTATTGAGAAGACTAAATAAAAACTGAAATGTCATGCTAATAATTGTTAACTTTTTTTATGTTTCAAAAAATAAAGACATTTTACTTTTTAAAAAGTTCCTTTTCTGTTTAAAATATTAAAATCTGGATATGCTAAATTTCTATCGCCTAACTCACTCAACTTTAAGGTGCATACCAATCTCTTAAGAGACTTGTCAGAACAGTTTCCGGGCCCCTAGCCCCTGAGTTTATGATTCACTGGGTTGGTGGGATCAGTAACTTGCGTGTCTAACTAGCTCACCAGTGATGGTGGTGCTGCTGCCTAAGGGGTGGCTCATCTGACAAACCTTGAGCAGCCTTAGCTGCTTTTTACAACACAATGTACAAATTTTGGAGTCGTCATAGACCTTTATAGATGAAATTTTAAAATGCCTTGAAATATTTTCAAATGAATTATTTAATCTCCCTGCCCCCCCCCCCTTTTTTTTTAACTTTTGCAGATTCCCCTTGGTCTTTATCACATTTCCAGCATCTCATCTTTTCTAACTTGTATATTCAACTGCCTGATCAACATTTCTTAGAATCCTGGCACATAACTCTAAATATGTCCAAACCAAACTCTGCTGCACCCCTTCAGCCCCCAGCTGCCACCCACTGGCCAGCTCCTCCCCTGCTCTACTGGCAACTCCCCTTCCTGCTGTGCTAAGGCCTCAGAGTAACTCGACTCCTTTTTTTATACCCCACTTCCTATTCTTCCAGCAAAGTGTCAGGGTGTGGGAAACACCCCATCACCTCCTTCACCCACCCTGGTCCAAACCACCATCATCTTTCCAGGGTGGCTACAGTTGCCTCCTGCTGTTCTCCCTGCTGTCCCCCACTTGTGCAGCGGGCCAGAGAATTCTTGAATAACCTGTTATAACGTGGCTCTTCAGCTCAAAATCTTCCTAGGCTTCCCAGTGTAGAGTAAAAATGCAATGTGACATACATAGATGCCCCCCTGCCCTTTTCTGGGGTCCCCCTCACTGCCCTCTGGCCACAATGACCTCTTTGCTTCCCTTTGAAGCAAAACTCTCCCACCTGAAGGCATTTGTACTTGCCATTTCCTCTGCTAGGAGCTCTCTGTCCTCAAATTCTTCCTCAGAGTTCTGGCTCTGCTCACCCGTTACTCTCCGGGAGTGCCCTACGTGTCACCCTGTATGAAGCAGTAGCCTTCCTGTCCCTCTCACCTGGCTGCATTTTCTCCAGTGCACTCATTAGCATCAGATACAGGTATTGGTCACACAGATGTCTTCCCACACAGAGCAGTCCCTGGGCAGGCAAGATCTCTGCCTGCTGGTCACTGATGTCTGCACCACAGAAGTGCCCAGTGTGGAGGAACACAGCAATTTTTTCTAAGGAAAGGTGCAGGCAGCAATGAAGGTGAGTAAGCAAGCAGGCAGGAAGGTGGAAGGAGGAAGAGCTTGCTTTATCTTTCTATTTAGTCGTTCACATCGGTTGCTCCCCCCAGTCCCGGGTCTTGAACCCAGGACCTTGGGATGTGTGTGGGACTGCTCCCAGATGTACTAGACCGCTAGGCCACCAGGGCACACCCACAGCATGCATTTTTGGAATATATGAAAACAAAAAATTGCACATTCTTCCTCTTTTTCCCCTTGAAATGACTTCTCAACCATGATTAGCATTGAGAAGACTGCTGTTTCTTAGGAGTAGGCCTCGATAACCCGTTTCAAGAAACTAAATTTCAGGTGAGTGACTGAACAGGATTGAATTCTCAGTGTTTTGGGAAAAGCACCAAAGCAGCCATATTAATCTTGTCTCATTGTTTGATACAACCACTCCTCCTTAGTGAATATGATTCAACGCAAGAGAATATAAGCCCATTCCAACAGAGCTACTCAGTACTTGCCTTCCTAGCTTCTGCACAAAGGATTTTTTTCCTTCCACATAATATTTCTCTTATGTTTATTCAACTTGTTAAAGTAAATGCTAACGCTTCTAAAAGGCTTTTATTAAACAGATAATGTATTTACCTGATGTGTCAAGATTAATTGGCATCTCATTTACCAAGATGACCTTTTTATTTTAGTCTTGAAGAATAATTTCTTTCAAATAGTACGGGGAAAGAAATGGTTTAAGAAGTTCAATTAGTGAATTTGGTGGAACGTATGTTGAAAAATAAGCTTGGGAAAGATTTTATCTCAGTAATTGTGTATGGAGTATACTTAAAAACAATGTAGCAAGTAGATTTGTTGTGCTTTGACATTTCTAGATCTTCATTATAACTATACGTTTAAATACCTTAGGAACTCAGGATTTTACTGTGGATTTAGAATTTTGCACTTGAGCTACTCATTGCTGACAGAGATGGAGTAAGTCATTCGCCTGTAGGATGACCCCAAGAAGAGCTGCTGAGTTGTTTCGTTGGGCTCATATATTTTTTTAATGTTTATTGCCTGCTAGTATTATAAAACTTGGAGATTTCATCTTAAAACGTAGATCTCTGGCAAAGAGGAGATCAGGTCTGGGAATATTGAGCTTGCAATCCCCCGTGGCCGCAGTGAATGAGAGCGGTGCACGGGACGCCCTCCCTCGGCTGCATGCCCTCCATGGCTCGACACCAGCAGTCTGGCCCCCGTGGGTAGCCGAGCTTTTAACCCAGGCCTGGTTTGCAACCATGATATCAAAGCGTCTGCATCTATAGTGCCCTGAGACTCTCAGCCTTCTCTGCTTTCTGAGATGATCTCCCACTGACAGCGAGAACGCTCCGCCCCTCTGAGCTTTCCATCCTTATTGGGATCGAGCCGGATATTCCCTTTCCAGCTCACGCGGAGGATGCTGTTTCCTGTCACCCTACTAGCTCATCTCTGCTGACAGGTTCCTATTCATCCTTTAAAAGTAGGTTGAGCATCACAGCATTTTTTTTTTTTTTTTTTTTTTTAAAGGGAAGGTGTAGGCAGAATTGAAGGCGAGGAGGCAGGAAGAGAGGCGGAAGAAACATTTTTATTGGTTTTTATTTAGTTGTTCATCTTAGTTGTTCCCTGGTCCCAGGATGCCAACAGGGTCCTTGGAATGCATGTGGACCGTGCTCATCTGGAGGCTGCAGAACCAACCACCACTCCACCAGGGTGCCCCCACAACTTACTTTTTACTGTCTGTGCTTCCACAGCTTTCTCTGCACATCTCTGCTCAACACAGATTGTAGCACAATTGCAGTTCCGCCTCTTCCTCTGTGTCTTGACCTCAAAAACCAAGCAGTGTCATCTCTTGATTCCCCACCAAGCACATTGTCCATTCACGGGAAGAACTCCTGAGAGTGAATAAAGGAGAATTTTCTTTCCTTCAAGTTTTAAAAAGCTCTTCACTTACTGCTAATAGCAGTTAGACTTAGGCTGGACAGACTAGGACGAAATTGCAGAGGTGAAACATGTGTATGCTTGCTATTTGGCGCTGAGGAGCCATTGCTTTGACCTATTTGTTATACAGCTCAGTAGTCACAGGCACAGGCTTTGAAGCCAGAAAGAGTCAGATGCAAATTCTGACTTTACTTTTCTCTAGCAGTGTGACCTTTAGGGAAGTTACTCACAAAGCTTAGTTTGCTCAAATTTTAGAAGGGGTGAAAATAATAGTAGAAAGTATGTGAACAATTCACAATGTGAATTATGTTTGTAAATTGATGAGCATAGTAGTTATCATAGTTAAGTGCTCAATAAATGGTAATTCGTATTGTTATTTATTAATCACTAATTATTAATCATTAATCATTTATTTTCTTGGACTACATTTCCAAATAACATGATTTAATTGTAACTGTAGAAAAGATACAGGGACAGATATTAAGTGAAAAGCATGAAAGTCTGTCCTTTATTTACTTTTTCTTTCGTGAAGGAAAGATCTAGGCAAGGATGAAGGTGAGTGGCAGGCAGACAGGAAGAGAGAGGAGGAAGAAACACTTTTTTTTATTGAAGGGATATTGCATTTTGACATTAACTTGTCTGGAGGCATATATAAGAGTATTTTTACATTTACATAGAGCACAGTAGGTTTATAAATATCCCCCCCTTTTTTTTCTGCCTTCATTTACAGTTAATTGCCTTCATCCCATTTCCCCTCCCCCTCCCCCATCACTTTGGTGCCCCCTGATTTGCCTTTTAGTCTCTCATCTCTGAGTCCATAGTTGTTGGGAGTAGTGTTCTCTCTCTCTCTCTCAATCTCTCTCTCTCTCTCTCTCTCTCTCTCTCTCTGTCTCTGTCTTTCTCTCGCTCTCCCCACATTTAGTGTTATTTAATTTATGCTGTTCATTTGTTTTCTAGTTCTTTACACATCATATGCATGCTGTCATACGATATCTGTCCTTCTTTCTGGCTTATCTCACTAAGCATAATTCTCTCAAAGTACATCCATATTGTTGCAAATTATTTCTTTATTTTTTATTTAGTTGTTTGTATTGGTTGCTCCCCCCTGACCCGGGACGTGAATGCAAGTCCCTGGAATGGAAAATGTGATCTTTAATGCAAAACTAATGTTTCATTTTTGAAGTTCAACAAAAGGAATAAATATATAAAAGAAACTAACCTGCTGTACATAAAAGACCTCAGGGTTCCTGAAATGCTGGCCACTGAACAAATCCAGAGGAATTCAGCCTGAGGATACTAAAACTATAAAAACCCTAAGGAGAGGTGGAACAAAAATAGGAGTGGGAGAAGGGCCTGGAGCAGGAACCAAGTAAGCGTCACAGACTTACCTAGAGCTCACACTATCCTTACCCACTAGCCATTTGAAGGACAGGCATTATTTGCTTACTGCCTGTTCTCTAAAGACGAGGCAGTCCAGATCCCCCCTCGGTATGTTTCTTCATGTGTACAGCAGATTTAAGTCTGTTATTTCCAGGATGAATTATTTTCATCTACAGCAGACTGGGGGTCTATTATTTTACGATTCTATTCATCTAAAAGAAATGGAAGGTAAGTCTTCTGTACCTGGTTAAAGAATTTGGCTGCCGAAAGTGAAGAAAATTATTTGAATCTTTGGAGATTATTGACAAATAATCATGTTCAACCCATGAACAAATTTAAGAGTAAAAGCAGATGGAGCTATAGTAGATACTGAAGTGAAATTATATCATCCATTCACTATCTACTTCATTTTCCTTGATGAATTATACAGTGTTTTTGCCTTTGCAAGTCACAAGGTGTTAGACTGCAGGCACTGGAGAGCTGATGAGTGCACACTCAGTCTAGGAACAGTGTGATTACTGGGTTGTCCTCCCTAAGCCCCAAATGTGACTCAGCCAGGTAACAGTATCAGCCTGGGCTTACCAGGAAAATAGGTCAATGACTTGCCAAGAGGCAGAGGTTAATGGGGGTGGAGGGGGTGTGCACAGCTATTTTTTTCTTTGCAAACTACATCAGTTGCATTTTCTTTTGGGTCACACCACAGATACCTTCCTATTAAAAATAAAGACTGATTAGAGATTCCTCTCATGTATAAAGTAGATTTCACAACAAAACCAGCAGGAGAAATACGTTGATTATCCAGAGCTTCTAAATTTAGAAGCAGAAAGTACACAAACAGAAAAAAAAAGTGGCAGATATGCATTATAATTGAGACTATCAACCATTCAGAAACAGGACTTAGCTAATAACCCACATGATATAAAATTGTACACAGTTAATAAAGCAGAGGTTTTTTTTTGTTTTTTTTTTGCTTTGCTTTGTTTTTTTGAGGGGCAGGTAAGAATGAAGAAAAAAGAGGAAGAAGCATTTTAGTCATTATTTTTATTTAGTTGCTCATCTTGGTTTTTGCCCCCAGTCCTGGGTCATGAACCCAGGGATGTACTTATTTGCTAGGCTACAAGGGCACACCAATAAAGCAGATTTAATATGTGTAGAAAACTACATAGAAATATATGCAAATATACTTTTTTGCCCACATGTATTTTAAGCAAAAATTGACTATGTTCTGGATAACATGATATAAGTAAGTCACACTATTCTACTATATTTCATATACCCAGAGAGTAAATCACAGAGTTGAAATAACAAAGCAAAATGTTCTATCACTCAGAAAGCATGGGGGGAAAAGCACCTTAAACTCTACCAAATAATATTTGAGTCAACATGCAGTGACAAGTATTTTTAAATGCTAACTGAGATGAGATATGTCCAAGTAGAGGGGATACAGCCCAAACAATGCAATTAGGACCCCAGCATCATGAAACACATGAAAAGCGATACAATACAGTGAAAGGAAAATATGACAGTTAAAACAGGAAATGTGAACAAACCACTGGCTCTTTGAAAATATAAAAGAAAATCATTAACTAATTTTTTTTAAAGGCAGCAGACAGGGAGGCAGGAAGGAATAGAGAGGAGGAAGACGCATTTCTTCTCACTTAATGTTCATTTATCACTCAAGGTCATGAACCTGGGTCCCTGTGGATGCCCCGAGCTGCACACTTAACTGCTGATCTACTAAAGTTCAGCTAACACACTTTTTAAGACTTCTTTTATTTCAAGAGTAATTAATACAAACGCGGTTAACTTAAAATGTGATCACTCAGGTTACCATTGAACATGTTTTCAAGTAAATTCCAGGCACAAATCAGAATTTAAAAATTTGAGAGAAATATCTAATAGAAATGATTTATATGATTGTTTATTTCAAGATTTTCTAGTCACTCCAGAATAACAGCTAAGTGTGTACTTTCATTTAGCCTTATGGTGACAGATGAAGAGCCCGGCTGACATCGTGTCATTGCTTTGACACAAATCCTTCTCCTTACTGTCATACATTATCCTTCTGCAGGCTCTTAGCTTGGAATCAAAAGTGTGACTAGGACAAATTTGTAGAGAAGCATGCAGGACGTCTTGAAAACCCCAAAGCTTTTTGTGAACAGGAAATTCTTCACTTTCATCTCTTTCCTTTGTACAGTAGCTCTTAAGAGCTGTCACTAAGAAAATGAATCATCTATTTCAGTCTTCCTCTGATCCTTTCATTGACTAAAACCATGGCCTGGCAGGAAGAGAAGAGCAGCTATTGATTTGGTTTTTTTTAAAGGAAAAGTAGAGGCAGGAATGAAAGTGAGTAGGCAGGCAGACTGGAAGAGAGAGGAGGAAGCAGCTCCTCACTTATTTTATTCAGTTGTTCATCATTGGTTATTTACCAGGCCCCTGAACAAGGGATCTTGGGATATATGTGAACTGCACCTGATCTAAACTACTAGGCCACCAGGACTGACACCTGTTGATTTTGAAATACATATTACAAAATAATTTAGTGTTAACAAAACAATGCACGTAAAAACTTTTCAAAATTACAAAGAAAAAGACAAAAGAAAGAATACATCAGAGGAGACACTTGTCTTCCTCACTTAAGAGACCACTACCTCTTTGCCTAAAATAATCCTGCGATTTGGAGTAAATTGCGTTGACTTCAGGATAACGTTGCATCTCTTAATTCTAATGAAACACGATCGCTACCTGAGGTTGTTTCCTCTACTTAATCCACAAAGGAAATCCCTTTGCTTTTCGGAGATAAAAAATTACTAGAACAAAGAGAAAGTCAGGGGATGTGCCTGGGCCTTTTGATATAGAATTTCACTGAACCCTTTCCAAGGCCAGAGGATAGAACCCGAGGGCTAGACTCTTTATCCTACACCTGGATTGAATATCAAGCTCTGTGAGAAGATGAATCATTTAGAAACCTGACGTTCTTGTCTCAAGCGGCTGCTTTTTTACAACTTTAATAACAATGTCACACGCAAAAAATAACATAAAATGTTCAAAGTTGTTAAATCGTCTTTCTGCACCATTTTGCAAGAGTCAGAATTGCCAAATGCAGAGGTGCTACAGCCACTGATGTTAATTATTCTTTCTCTCCAAAGGAGCCATTAAAGATACAACATTCAGGGCAGGAAGAGAATAAACTGCTTGAGGCATCAGTTCCTACTCAGGGGAGCACCTGTCGAAGACTTTCATCATTTTCTTTTTCAACTAAAACTGAGTGATTAAGGCAAAAGGCGCAAGACGTGATTCTGAACCAGATGAGTTCATGAAAAATACATATAGAAAGAGTTGTGAGCTAGAAAGAAGTCTTAGATATTTCCAGAGTCGTACATACAGACTCAGGAGGCTACATCAAAGTTCAGCTCATACCCAAGGGCATTTTTGGAATCATCAAAGGGAAGTAATTATGCTGTCTATGTAAAAAACTAGAGATGGTAAAATCCTAGACTGTATTTACTCACCATTAATATGAGTATTTGATGTTTTAGACCTCATTATCATAATCCAGTTGCTGTAGAGTTAAAATATCTTAAGCAGCTCTTCCAAGCCCCCTTCTGCACACCCTTTACCCAGCATTGATCAAATTTGCTACTGGTTTAGATGGAGTTGCAAAGGCAATTAGCATACATGTTTGCTTTGACCTCTAAAATGTTTTGTTTTGTTTTTCAAAATAGGTGCCAATCTTTAAAAAGCAAACAGTTTCGCATGAAAATGCAGACTTCTGGCTTCTGGTAAAAAAAATGGAAGATCTGGTGCTATACTATTGTGATGTATATCCTGTGTTATTTATAATATTAGTATTTATTGGGCATCCAGTTTCCCATGGCAATGACTTCCACTTCACCTGCACTGCTGAACCAATATCAGGGCAGCATGGCTGGGTATCTCAAAGGCTCTCATGAGCTCATTGACTTAGCGATGGTAGAACTAAGTTTAACACACCTCTTTAGTGTGAGGAAATGAAAACACAATCATGCATTAGTTACCAGAACCTGGACCATAAACTTTATTCCTGAACCTAGCCCTCTTTCCACTGTTCTGTGCTGCCTTCTTTAGCTTATATTTAATTTCCTAGTGGTAAATATATTTAAAAAATCATGGATCCTTAAAATAATCATGTTACTTTTAAAAAAAAAAAAACAAGGAAAAATTACACTCTACTTGGAATATTAGAACAGTGTTAAAATAGTGCATCAAGAAAAGACTGGGTAGCGGCATTAGAGAAATTTTTTTCTGTTTTTCAAACTTTCTTTAATATGTATTAACTTTTGTAATAAAATGAAACTCTTTTATCGCTTTAAAGTTTTTTAACATATTGATGCACACTCTGCTGGGACATAATAATCCCTCTTCCCTTTGCCAGACACTCACTTCTTGCTTCCCTTGTACAAGCCCAGACTGGCCTCTTCCTCCACTCTGACTAATGAGTAAGACAGTGTCTTCTGGTAGCTCAAGATTTTGAGCTTTAGTTTTAAATATAGTTATATGAAAATACCAAACAAAATTATAGAAGCAGAGTCTAACCTATGGTGGAAGAAAAATCAACAGCATAGACCTTGCACCCATTTTTAGATATATCATCAAGAATATCCTATGACTTATACAACCATTCTGTATTTTTCTTTTTACTTGCAGCCAAAAATTGGAGACACATAAGAATATTCACATGTTTCAGGGGAGAAATCAGTTTAAACATTCACTGGAGTTTTTTTGTTTTTTTTTCTTTTTTAAATTTTTTTTCCCCCAATTGCCTAAGTAAATTGAAATGACTCATTATTTTTGATTATCTCATCAAATGAAGTGGGTGGTGGTATAGTTAAGAGATCAATAGAAGACTCCACATCCCATTCCCTCCAGACCACGCAGATTATTAACCATTTTAGCTTATTTTCATGTTTGGTTTCAACACTCCTTGGTTCCAGGGAGCTGATCAGGTAGGAAAATCTTTACTCAGATATTTCAAGCAATGGAAAGAAGGTTTCATGTTTGATTTCATGAGTGTTCTG